>CAWUFW010021291.1:0-125364 GCA_963921515.1 Calotriton arnoldi | reverse complement strand
CAGAAAATACATAGACATGCCCAAATAATGCAGGACAATGTGCCACACCAATATCAACCCCTGACTGTGACGACTTAGGACAATGCAATGTACAGGCCCGCACCCAGAGGCACAGTCACAACTGTCATGTGTGTCAACCATTGATGCCTGCAGAAACATAACACACATTGTTTGTATCTCCCAAAAACAGGTGATGATGGGGACACAGCAGCAGACGCTGAGGAGTCCCAGTCCCAGGCTCAAGAGGATGCCGAGCTCACTGGCGTCGTACAGCCTCTGTCCTCCTCGGACGATGAAGAACAACCTGGCACATCCGGTGCAAGTCAACATGCAGCACCAGCAGGACCACCAGCTGCAGCAGCAGCAGGACCACCAGCTGCACCCCCTGCACCCACCCCTCCAACGACTGTCACCACGAATACCATCCCTGCCGACATGGACAGAACAAGGAGCAACACCAGCACAGGGACCCTGGACCAACCTGGGGCCATGGACACCACCACCACCACCTAACCCCCAAGGTGGACCAGGGTTATCTGTGCGTGCCACTGCACACACTGCACATGTCAGCAGGGGTGGTGGGAGGGGTGGGAGACAGAAGGTCGCTGCTTGCAGACGTTGCTGGTGTGCATGATGACCCACAACTGGTACGCATAGCTGATGCGTGCCAGTCCAGCACCGGAGAGCTCAGCCAGGTAGTGGGGCTCCTCAGAGACATGAAACAGCAGCAGGCTGCCCAATCATGCCCGCTTGGACTCCCACATGTCCCACGTGGAGTCACACATGTCCCGCGTGGAGTCCAAGTGGGATGCACTGAATGAGATGACGGCGGTGCACAGGGACATTTTACAATGCCTCCGCCAGATGAACAGCAACCAGTCCACACCTCCCTGTGTGCCAACAACATCTGGTGCCGAACAAACTGCAACTGCCACAGGGAGGGAGGAGGACTCTGGCAGAGAGTCCCCTGCACCGCAGCAGCCTGTACTTGAGGGCCCCCCCAAGAAGAGGGGTCGTCTGAGGAGGGAAAAGTGAGAGGCCGATGGCCAAGCGCAACTCCCAGGAAGCCTGAACCTGTTCTGGATGTTCGCCTTTGTGCACAGACTGTTCACCCTGTTGACGGCAACACTACTCCCACACATTGCATGGGGAGTACAAGTTGGACCAATGTGTCAGACAACTGTGGCCCCGATACTGGGGATCCTGTCTACCAGGACTTTCAATTCACCTAGGAACTTGGGATTGCAAGATTTATGTACAGCACTACCCATCCCATGCACTATTAACACAAATGTATCACAATAAACACACTAATACACCATACTTGCCTCTGTCGTGATTCCAACGTGGGTGCTGTTATGGGGATGATGAACTGCAAAATTACACTGTGTATGCGAACTGCAACAGCAAGGACAACACAGGCATGTGAGTACAGGCAACGTGACACACATGAGGGAGACACACCACCAGGGCTACACAACACATACACACCTAGGCCATCTGACTCATTGCCTACACTGATGTTGCCAGGGAAGACGGTGCAATGCACAAACACCACACCCATTCCCAGTTGTAGTCAAGTAGCCCACAGGTGCAGTAAGCAAATGGCAGTCAAATGTGTGACCACAGACAACGCACATCACAAAGTGGAGCACAGGTTTATTACACAGTTGCAACATGCCGTAACCACTACAGATGCAAGGTAATCCCACCTGGCAGCGGGCACACAGTCAACAACTGTAGACGGAAGGAAGTCCATGGGTGTGGCGCACATCACCTGTAGGGACACAACAGCTACCAGCCTGGATGTGCAATCACGTCGTCGGTGGACACAGTTGACCAAACGAATCTGAAAGTACCCTGTGAAGGACAGAAATGACACACAGTCAAAAGCAATGGAGTACAGGACAGAACAGCAAAACTCATGCACAATACATGTTACAAGATACCCACCCAGAACCAAGTTAGCATGTCAACACTGTTGGGGAGTACAGCCCACCTGTCACCACACATCGCAACACACATCCAGTCAAGTAGCCCATGGACACACTCCAACAGCACCAGAGCACCACCCACACATCATGCCAACTCACATCATTGACATGACACCTCAGGATACTCACATTCAGCTAAAGAAGTTGGTGATGAGCTGTGTGCGGACATCACCATCACCATCATCATCATCATCGTCACTGGCATCGTGGTCCAGGCCAGGATCCTCCACAGGTGGCGGATGTTGGTCATTGTCATCCTGGATGAGAGGCAACTCCTTCCGCACTGCCAGGTTGTGGAGCATGCAGCAGACGATGATAATCTTGCACACTTTCGCAGGGGCATATGGGAGGGACCCTCCGGTCTTGTCCAGGCAGCGGAAGCGGCTCTTCAGGAGACCAAAGGTCCGCTCAATCACTCTCCTGGTCCGACCATGTGCCTCATTGTAGCGCATCTGGGCTGGTGTCACAGGGTTCCTGAGGGTGTCAGCAACCACGGCATGTTGGGGTATCCCGAGTCACCTACGGACAGACAAGTGCACATTAGCTGACTTGGAAAAGTAGGCGGAATACTACAGATCAGATCACACACAATGGCACAAAGTCAGTACACACCGACAAGCCAGGCACGCTGGTTCTGCATCTGTGCCATCATCCTGGGGATGCGACTACTCCTCATCACAAAGGCATCGTGTGCCGAACCAGGGAAACGGGCACACACGTGTGTGATGGTCATGTCTGCAAGACACACCACCAGTGCATTGACCGAGTGGTAGTGCTTGCGGTTCCTGTAGGCCTGCTCCTGGGCCTGTGGTGGTACCAAAGCCACATGTGTCCCATCAATGGAGCCAATGACATGCGGCATCCTCCCCAGGGCATAAAAGTCACTCTTCACGTCAGTGAGTCGTCGCAGTCTAGGGAAATAGATGTACCGGTTCAGGAAGAGCAACATTGCCGCCAAAACATCGCGGAGCACACGGCTGAACATGGTCTGTGACATCCCACCAGCAGTCGCCACAGTATGTTGGAAGGTACCGGTGGCAAAGAAGTGTAGGGCTGCCATCACCTTCACCTTGGGGGTCAGCGCTGTAGGATACGGCCGGCCAGGCTGCAAATGTGGGGACAACTGCACTGCCAAATCCTCAATCAGCTGCCTGGTGAAGCGGTACCGTCGGATGCTGTCCCGTTCCACCATCGTTGCCAGGTCTGGGAATGGTCGATGGACAGCAGGAGCCCTGCAGTGCAGAGGAGAAGTAAGCAAGATTGTCAGTCACCCCACATATGCGGCATTGAACACACTCAAGATCCCAACATACATCATTATGAGGCACAACTACATGAAGTGTGCAGTTCCGGAAGGACATGTATGGTACATACATGGCCAACATCTGTCAACACGGTCCAACAGGTGGCATCAATTAGTCCCAGGTTGGCCCATTGGATATCATGAGGCCGTGTCACAGTTCCCATCTCCTGCTGCCGTGTCACAATAACCCCCACAGTGACATGTGAGGACAGTTGTGCCCCAGGCACCACAGCTCAACGACAGGTACATTCCCAGGGACCCTGTAATGCCACATGGACACTGGCATTACATGGAGTATCATGTATACACCACAGCAAAACAACCATGACCCCCACAGGTAGTGGCCCCACTTGCCACGGCAGGACAGACATGGACGTCTGTGACACACACACGCACAACATCAGAGTCCATGCACACACAACGTGGATGTGGAGACTGTCTCCCATTGTGCACATGAAATCAGAGACATTGTAAACACTACATGCACAAAGACTGTGGAGGACCATCACTATTGTGCCACTGGGACACCCTGGCTCAAACATACCGTCCCACATGGGACTCACGGGGTATGTGACATGACATACACATACACCACTGTGAAATGTGACCATGGCACATGCACAGATATGAACAGTTGCACATCACAGTGGTCATGTACACGTAACACCCAGGATCCTGTCCCCATGAACACGTGCACAGCCTGGGGGTGGCTGCCCACAGGTGACACCCACAGGACAACATGTACACCAACATACACACAATAGGAAATGCAGCCTTACATGCCTTATGATAAAGTTTGGACAGGCTGTCGTGATGTAGGTGTGCCCCTCACTCCCTGGGAGCTATCTGTGGCTGGCATATGTCCATCTGAGACAGGCATGCTGACATATGCCAGTCACATGTACAGTGATGCATTGTACTGCAATGTGACCGATCGGTGCCTCCGGCCGGCCCATTGCATTCAATGTGTGCGGGTACGCGTTGTACCCCTGTGCGCGTTGTTACTGCAATGGACCGATCGGTGCCTCCGGCCGGCCCATTGCATTCAATGTGTCGTGGTGCAGCGTTGTACCCCTGTGCGCGTTGTACTGCAATGGACCGATCGGTGCCCCGGCCGGCCCATTGCATTCAATGTGTCGTAGTGCGCGTTGTACCCCTGTGCGCGTTGTACTGCAATGGACCGATCGGTGCCTACGGCCGGCCCATTGCATTCAATGTGTGCGGAGTGCAGCGTTGTACCCCTGTGCGCGTTGTACTGCAATGGACCGATCGTTGCCTCCGGCCGGCCCATTGCATTCAATGTGTCGGGTACGCGTTGTACCCCTGTGCGCGTTGAACTGCAATGGACCGATCGATGCCTCCGGCCGGCCCATTGCATTCAATGTGTGCGGTGCAGCGTTGTACCCCTGTGCGCGTTGAACTGCAATGGACCGATCAGTGCCTCCGGCCGGCCCATTGCATTCAATGTGTGCGGGTACGCGTTATGCCCCTGTGCGCGTTGTACTGCAATGGACCGATCGGTGCCTCCGGCCGGCCCATTGCATTCAATGTGTGCGGGTACGCATTGTACCCCTGTGCGCGTTGAACTGCAATGGACCGATCGGTGCCTCCGGCCGGCCCATTGCATTCAATGTGTGCGGGTACGCGTTGTACCCCTGTGCGCGTTGTACTGCAATGGACCGATCGGTGCCTCCGGCCGGCCCATTGCATTCAATGTGTGCGGTGCACGCATTGTACCCCTGTGCGCGTTGAACTGCAATGGACCGATCGGTGCCTCCGGCCGGCCCATTGCATTCAATGTGTGCGGGTACGCGTTGTACCCCTGTGCGCATTGAACTGCAATGGAAGGATCGGTGCCTCCGGCCGGCCCATTGCATTCAATGTGTGCGGGTACGTGTTGTACCCCTGTGCGCGTTGAACTGCAATGGACCGATCGGTGCCTCCGGCCGGCCCATTGCATTCAATGTGTGCGGGTACGCGTTGTACCCCTGTGCGCGTTGTACCGCAATGGACCGATCGGTGCGCACCCATTGACAATGGGCTTGCCTGGCAACGGACGCGTTTTCGAATTTCGAACGAGTCGGTTGCTGTAAATTCAGTTGGTCACCCACAACAATGTTGCAAAATCATGTATGTCATGAAGTTGAAGATTTGAAGGATGCTGTGGGCGTGTTTTGGTGCTGCTATTCCATGGATTGGCCAGATTCAGAAGATGCAAACGACTTGGACCTATCACTTTGGACACAAGGGACAGTATCTGCCTCTCCAGCACATATATATTGCTGGCTATTCCCCTGAGAGCTCACTTGCCTGCACTACATGCTCCAGGACGACATCTGCCACTGCACTGCTGCTGTCTCTGCCCCTCTGGACCCTGCAATGGCACGTGCTGTGGAGAGAGCCCCAGCCTTCAGCCTTGAAGAGAACCAGGCCCTGCTGGACAGCCTACTTCCACAGTACAGCAAGCTGTATAGGACACCAGGGGAGCAGGTGAGTGTTCTGTGCACTGCCTTTCTGAATGTGCATTTTGTGTGACTAGCAAGGCTGAGAGTCTGCACGCCACTGGCAAGCAGGCTCACTGAGTAGTTGTCACCCCCATAGTGTGTAGTGACTTGCACTGGACAGGTATGGTGCAGTGACAGTGCATTTGAACATGGTTTTACTTCCCATGCAATGATACCATGTAGTGACATCTGGCAAACTGTCCATGGTCAGCTTTGCACTGCCTGTGTACATCATGTGCCCCTGTGATTGAGACATGTATATACAACTGTGTCATGCACGGATATGTTGCATGTGTGGTAATGGCCTTTTCACTTTGTCATCCTGACAGGTTAATGCCCATCGTAAGCAGGAAATCTGGAAGGACATCGTCCGGGCTGTCCGGTCCGTGGGGGTCTACAAGCGCCGGATCCGCAACTGCCAGAAGAGGTGGCAGGACCTTCGGGGCTGGACCCGGAGGATTGCACGGGTCCAGCTGAAGCTGTCGCCTCCTCGCAGGAGGGGCGGAACACGGACCCTGACCCCCACATGCTCCAGATCCTGGCGGTGGTGTTTCCAGACCTGGATGGGCAGCTGAAGGCCAGACAGCAGCAAGGAGGGGTGAGTCAAAGACTGCACTGTGAACTCTGTATTACATGCTTTGTGCCCTCCTCTGGCCTGGTTCAACTGCCACAGTGCAGCAGTCATGTTGTCCAGGAGCCATGTCCCTCTATTGTGCACTGCCCACTGCTCATCTGATACCCAGGTGTGGCCCTTACATTCAGGGAATTGTGTCACTTGGGACTGTGTCCTTGCAGTTTGCTTCACTAAAGGTGGGGGACAGCATCTGTTTCCTAACTCTGTTGTGGGCATCATGGGTGGGTCCATTGTTCACACAACGCCTGGGTTTGGACATGTGATCTGCGTGTTGCTTTGATATGCGGTCCACTTGCTGAGCTGAGCCACCACATGTGCCTGGGGTATGTGGCACACGCCCATGCAGCGGGTGGGAACAATGTTTGGGCCCCAGGAGTGTGCAGATTACGTGTGTCACACATACATGGCCAGCTATCCACTGTCCAGGGCACATCCCTCATTCATGTGGAGCAGGACAGTCATGCCTACTCCAGGCCATGCAATGCACTCTGTACTCCCACTCCCGTGTATCAGCTGACACATTGTGCACAGTGATTTGACCCCTCAGGTGTCTGCCTCTGTGTCAGTGTGCTGTGGATTAGTTGCCAGGACTGCTGGGGTGTTTCTTGGTAGGGGCTCAGCATGCCCCTGGAGATGTGACCATAGGAGACGATACTTGTGTGTCACATAGGTGTTTGATCAGCTGCCCGTGCAGACTGGGGTATGCGAATGTGAAGTTCAGGCAGCTGTTCCCCATTCACAGCAAATTGTGAGGGGCTCAGGTTCCAAGGGTAGTGTCACAGGTCTCCCATATGTCCAATAGGTGTGACCTGGACAGATGAGGGTTAAGATGATGTGTTGTGTGGTGGATGTACATGTGCACTTGTGCAGCTCCAGGACTTGCATTCCCCATGACCTACTATTGTGACACAGTGCATAGTGTTGTTGTCTGGCTGCCAAGTCATACATCACTGAGACAGTGATGTATGACTTAGCAGTCATGCCTCTGCCATGGCATGTGTCAACTTATTGGTGGTCCTGCAGGGGAGTGACATGTGCTACATGCACACCATAGTGGCGCTGGCTATCAGGACATGGGTGCATCATGGTGTCTGTCGCTGGTATGCATCACATGCATTTCCTATTTGACTCTGGGCATCCCTTTCATCCGGAAACCTGTACTGACTCAGTGGCAAGAGCTGTGATGTGTGCATGTCCACATGCTACACCGTGTCCTCTGCACTGTCCAACTACTGTGTACTTGGTGCATGTGTCCACACTGGGGTGTTGCAATCCAACAGACACCAGACAGATGGGTGCAAGGCCATGTGGGATGTGAGTGCCATGCTTGGCATCAGACTGACAATTGGCTTCTCCTGTTCAGTTAGGGCACTTTTAGCAATGTACAACTAATGATGCCAGGGCTTGCTCTGTAATGTGCTGTGCTCACAGTGGTGTGTGCGTTTGGTGCAGGTGACTGATGTCTGTCTGTTTCCCCATTGTTTGCAGATACATCCACGGCCACGGAAGGGGACAGCTCCACGGACCAGGAGGAGCCAGAGAGCCAGACTGGGTCAGCAGCCGAGGAGTGGTCGGAGGGACCCAGTGGCACGGAGGGTGAGGGGAGCCACACCGAGGAGTCCTCAGCACCATCCACCTCAGCTGAGGACCAGAGCAACTCGGAGGATGACTCCCTTGTGGAGGCGGGTGTCAGCAGCCACCACACGCCAGCTAGTGTTGCTGTCCCCGCCACCACCAGCACCACCACCGCCCTCCCATCGGCTCCCATTCCCCAGGTCCGTGGAGGCTCCCATGTTCGGGAGCGTGTCTCCTTTGGCCCAGGCACCGCACCCCCTGCCCCTGTGTCCCCTGCTGCCCTGAGTGAGGAGTCTGTGTACCTCCTTCGCCAGCTCCATGTAGGGCAGACAGCCATGCTGAGTGTCCTCCATGCGCACACCGCACTGTTGACTCAGCTGGTGTCGTTCATGGAGGGCATCTCATCGGGCATGTCTGACCTACAGAGGGGCAACAGGTCCATGGACTCCTCCCTGACGGCAGCAGTGTCCCTCCTCAGACAGTCCCTCACCCCTCCTGCCTCTGCTCCATCCACACTCCCCAGCACCTTACCCGTCCCAAGCACACACACACCGGCACAGGCACACACCAGCACACACACGTCCAGCACACAGACACCCATGCCACAAACTAAACGCACACGCACGCACAGTCAGGGGACTGAAACCAGACTCACAGGGGATGGGGCCCTGGTACACACACACGCATCCACGGGCACTGCGCAGTCCTCAGTTGCCTCTCCCTCCAAAGCACCCTCCCTTGCCTCACCTGCAACCCCAAAGACCCAGCGCCTCTTCCTCAGTGACCTCGGCCTCTTCCCCTCCGATCCAGCTGCCCCAGCATCCAGGGGAAGAGGAAGCCCCCACACGGAGCAGAGTGCCCCTCGCCCCCGGACACCCTCCCCCATGCGCAGACAGACTGAGGCCCCCACCCGCAAGTCCCCCAGAGTGCTAAGAGCAAGACCCCGCCGCCGCCCTGCAGCTCAAGCACCAGGTCTCCTTCCTCCATCCCTCAGGCCCCCACTCCACAGGTGCCCCCACCACACCCTGCCCCAGGTTCCCCCACCCACAGATATACCATCCCCAAGAGGCTCCGGCCTTCTCCCCCTGCCACTTGCTCTCCCGGAACAACACCCCCCGCTGCGCTTGTCTGTGCCACTGATGTGGTGAGGGTGTCCTCCCCCTCTGTCCAGCCCACCTTGCCTGTTCCCCATTCTCCTCCCCTGGTGGTAGGCACTGCAGTGGAGTCCACTACCACCCTGTCTGACTTGGGCACTGCAGTGGCGGACCTGTCCACTCCATCTGCAGGGTCCACTGCAGTCGTGCCGGCACCCACAACATCTGAGCCATGCCCCCAGTTGTGCCGGCACACACCATGTCAGACACCTCCACTGCAGTTGTCAGTGGCTCTCCAGCACCCACCACCCCTTCCCTGCTTCCTCCTGGTGAGCCCTGATCCTGTCCCTGCGGTGCCTGGCCTACCCCCGGTTGCCCCTCCTAGTGGATTGTCCCTGGTTTTGTGCAGGCATGTGTAGGGTGGCATCTGCCACTGTCACCCACTTGTGACTTTGTTGATGGACTGGCCATTGGCCTTTGTTTATGTTCTACTGGACTTCTCCTTTTAATGCCACATATGCTGAATAAAGCAACTTTCTGTTCTCTAGTGCTTTTGCTTCTGATGTACATGATGTTGATGATGCTAACCATGCCCTTGCTGCAGTGATGGTGACATTTGGTCTCATGATAATGAAGTGTTACTGTGCAGGAACCCATGTGGTCCAGGGGGAATGTGTCCTATCCTGTGGTGTATCCATGTCATCCATAGCAGCATCTGAGGGTGTCATGTGTTCAGTATTTGGCAATGGGATTTCCTACTTAGATTGGCAATTTCACATCTGTGGCTTCCACCCCTGCACATCTGTTGTGCCTGCCATTGTTCTATTCGTCTACTTCCCTGACCGCGTGGCCATCTCCACTGGACTTGAAGGTTTGGGCATCAATGGGGAAGGACTCATCTGTGTTGTCAGTGCAACATTGCTATACAAGTGTGTTGGATCTGTGCTGATGATTCCGTTGGCACTTCCATGACCAGGCTGATGTGACGGGAGCCCTCATTTGGTGCTAATTGTTGATTGTGTGACCAAGAGCTCAGCTGACATGGTGGGGCCCTACTGAGGCAACATATGGCACAGCTGTCCTCACACAGGAGTGGAGTCCCCTCATGGCAGTGTGTACTCCTGTGACATTGCCTGCGCCCAAGGTGTGTGTTGTATGTGCATGTCTGTGTGTTCACTTCCGTTTAGCTGTGCATGCTGTGATCCCTAGTGTTGTACCTGTTTGTGATGCTAGCTGAGTTGAGCTATGTTCCCCAAAGTCTTATCCCTGGGTTCTCTGTGATGTGGGTGCATGGCACATTACTGGTCATCAGGGTGTCACCCATAGATGTGCTTGCTGTCAGGGCTGAGTTTGTGTGCAGACGCAGCTGGGTCACAGTCAGGTTTCCCCTTGGCACTTGTTGTTTGCCCCTGTCATGTGATTTCCAGTTTGTGTTATCTTTCAGTGATTGTGACACGTTGTGTGTGTGACTGCTGGCACTCCTCAGGTTCCGGGCTGCAATGTTGGTTGTTGTCTATGTGTGTTCTTTGTGGGTGACCTTGGCTTCTTCATTGGTGTGTGACTGTGGCTGTGATCCCATTGGTTGGTGTGGTATTGCCGTCATGTCCATGTACGGCGTAGTGTGCAGTGTGTCAGACATTCAGGAGTCTTGTTTAGTGTCCATGTGTGATGTGTTTCTGCACCTTGGTTCCCACCCACCACCCTGGAATAGTCATGGGTGCATGTGCAATGTCACCAGTGCATGTGTGCTTCACTGCTGCACATTGTTGGAGGTCGAGGGGTGTGGTGTTGAGTGTGTGCAGATGAGAGTTGTTGCCCGGCTAGGCCCCTGCCTCCATGTTGGCCTTGGCTCACTGGCCATGCTGTTTGATTTGTGCTTGTGTAGGTGTGATGGTAGTTAGTTGCTCAGTACACATGACTGTGGTTCACAGTGTGAGCCACATTTAGCTTTGTCATCACAGTGGGATTGTAATGCAGCCCAGGGTCACCACATTGTGGGGGCCCTGGGGGTGGTGCTGTGGTGTGTCTGTGTCTTGCTGTGTCAGTTGCTGTCCCTACGTGCCTGTGTGACATGTGTGATTTGTGCTCCCTCTCATCTGACAATGCCTGCTTGCCCACATAGGGAATTTGGATCCATGAGTTACCTTTGTGTGGCACTGTATGCACATCTGTATGATTGGTATTCATGTCTCCTCATGTGTTGTGTGGTTGCCTGGGGACACTGGCACCCCCACCCTCACCTGTTGTGTATGATGTGCAGGGTGGGTCTGCCTGTTTGTGTTTGTGCATCTGCACCACTGCATTGGCATATCTTGGGTGTGCCATTGGCTGTATGTAGTTTGGTGGGTTTCCCCTGCTGTCCCTGGGACTCCTAGGTCATCGGTCAGCACAATGATCATGGTTTGTGTGTCCCATTGCTGCCATGGTATGGTATCTGTTCACCTCACATCTGCAGTCTCCACAGGGTATCTGCATGTGTGTGCCCATTGGTGCAAATATGTGGGTCTGCATTCGGATGGTCACTTCTGTCATTGTGTCATTGATGATTGTTGACGGTGTCAGCCCCCATGGGTGTTGTTTGTCTGCACATCGCCAAAGTTATGTTTTATTTGCACTGCAGGATTTGGCTCCCCCAATTTATATTGCAATGGGACACATACACTACTTTGCCACTGATGTGTTTGTTGTTCTGTGACCAGGAATCATCCATGCAGTTTGGCAGTTTCACCTCTTACTTTGTCAACACTTACCTTTTGGTCACTGTGATGATGGGGGTTTGGACCCCATTGCCACAATGTTCAAAATGTGCTTCAGCTATGGACCCCACACTTACCTTTTGGTCACTGTGATGATGGGGGTTTGGACCCCATTGCCACAATGTTCAAAATGTGCTGCAGCTATGGACCCCACACTTACCTTTTGGTCACTGTGATGATGGGGGTTTGGACCCCATTGCCACAATGTTCAAAATGTGCTGCAGCTATGGACCCCACACTTACCTTTTGGTCACTGTGATGATCGGGGTTTGGACCCCATTGCCACAATGTTCAAAATGTGCTGCAGCTATGGACCCCACACTTACCTTTTGGTCACTGTGATGATGGGGGTTTGGACCCCATTGCCACAATGTTCAAAATGTGCTGCAGCTATGGACCCCACACTTACATTTTGGTCACTGTGATGATGGGGTTTGGACCCCATTGCCACAATGTTCAAAATGTGCTGCAGCTATGGACCCCACACTTACCTTTTGGTCACTGTGATGATGGGGGTTTGGACCCCATTGCCACAATGTTCAAAATGTGCTGCAGCTATGGACCCCACACTTACCTTTTGGTCACTGTGATGATGGGGGTTTGGACCCCATTGCCACAATGTTCAAAATGTGCTGCAGCTATGGACCCCACACTTACATTTTGGTCACTGTGATGATGGGGGTTTGGACCACATTGCCACAATGGTCATGGCCTGCTTGCATTGTGGGTGCCACACACATATTTGTGTGGCACATGTGCTAGGGGTCACATTGTATGTTCAAAGTCATGTTCGGTGTTGTAGGCATTTGACACAGTCTACACACGCTTGTCATGGTGTTGGGGGATGTCTTCTTCTTGCATTCCCTAGGTTGTGGTGTGCTGGTTGTGTCATGCATTGTCCATCCTATGGGTGGGGGTGGTAGTGGTGGTAGGCATCCTGCCCCCTGGGTGAGGTGGTAGTAGTGGTAGGCATCCTGCCCCCTGGGTGAGGGTGGTAGTAGTGGTAGGCATCCTGCCCCCTGGCTAAGGGTGGTAGTAGTGGTAGGCATCCTGCCCCCTAGGTGAGGGTGGTAGTGGTGGTAGGCATCCTGCCCCCCTGGCTAAGGGTGGTAGTAGTGGTAGGCATCCTGCCCCCCTGGGTGAGGGTGGTAGTAGTGGTAGGCATCCTGCCCCCTGGCTAAGGGTGGTAGTAGTGGTAGGCATCCTGCCCCCCTGGGTGAGGGTGGTAGTAGTGGTAGGCATCCTGCCCCCTGGGTGAGGGTGGTAGTAGTGGTAGGCATGCTGCCCCCTGGCTGAGGGTGGTAGTAGTGGTAGGCATCCAGCCCCCCTGGGTGAGGGTGGTAGTAGTGGTAGGCATCCTGCCCCCTGGGTGAGGGTGGTAGTAGTGGTAGGCATCCTGCCCCCTGGGTGAGGGTGGTAGTGGTGGTAGGCATCCTGCCCCCCTGGCTAAGGGTGGTAGTAGTGGTAGGCATCCTGCCCCCTGGGTGAGGGTGGTAGTAGTGGTAGGCATCCTGCCCCCCTGGCTAAGGGTGGTAGTAGTGGTAGGCATCCTGCCCCCTGGGTGAGGGTGGTAGTAGTGGTAGGCATCCTGCCCCCCTGGGTGAGGGTGGTAGTAGTGGTAGGCATGCTGCCCCCTGGCTAAGGGTGGTAGTAGTGGTAGGCATACAGCCCCCTGGGTGAGGGTGGTAGTAGTGGTAGGCATCCTGCCCCCCTGGGTGAGGGTGGTAGTAGTGGTAGGCATCCTGCCCCCCTGGGTGAGGGTGGTAGTAGTGGTAGGCATCCTGCCCCCTGGGTGAGGGTGGTGGTGCGCATTCAGGCCCCTGTGTGCATATGTGGCATTGGTGATGGGCATCCCGCCCCTATGGTGCTGCTGTTGCTGGTGTAAGTATATTCTGCATCCCTCTGTGTGTGTGTGATGTGTCGTGTACGTGTTGTATGTGTTTCGTGGTTGGTGTCTGGCTTACCTTCTGCGCCGTACGCGTCCGTGCCTGTCCGGTAGTAAATGTAGAATATTGGTATGATCGGGACGAAGGGATTCATGGTTGGTTCGTGTCGTTCGTCCTTCTCGTTGCTTCGCGTCGTCCTCGTCGCTTCGCCTCGTCCTCGTCGCTGCTGTGTTCGTCTCGGAGCCGTGGATCGTGTTGTGGCGCGAATCGGAGCTTATGTGCGCCTCTCCCGGATGCTTTGACGTGCCGTGCGTAGCGACGGGTTCGGCGCGTACGGAAAGCGCATCGTACTTGTCCGGCCGGACGGGGCTGCATTTTCCTTCCGTGCGACTCGATTCGGCGTTTCCGGATTCGCCTCGGTCGGGGAACAGGACCTGATTTGGGTGAGTACGGCTCGGCCGGATTCTTTGCTGTTGTGCGCATCGTACTTACTCGTTCGGTGTGCTGTACGGATCGGTCGGGAAACAGGCTTTCGCATGGCTTTTTTCCCGACCGAATGGTGTTGGGTACGCCTCCGACCGAGATCGGAATCGGCCCCAATGTCTGGGCTGTACAGGAGCCTCCCACCTGTGATGTCCAGGCACCTGAAACGTGACTTCAACATGCCAAATGTGCGTTCCACGATGCCCCTGGTGTGTTTGTGGGCCACATTATACTGCCTCTGGGCCTGTGTGTTCGTGGCTCGGAGGGGTGTCATCATCCAAGGGCAGAGTGCATATCCTTGATCACCTGTGACAGTGCAGAGAGACATGAGTCAACAGTTGGTCCTGCATGATGTGTAGGCAGGCTCACTAGTTCATTGGCGTGTGATATGTGTGTCATAGTGATTACTGTTTGACATGTACTGCTTGTTGCAAATGAGCGCCATCAATGTGTACAACGTAGCCTCACTGCTGCTCCTCCCTCCCCCGAGCCCATTTACTTGTGTGCGCTGCACGGTTGCATCACTTGCACTCCTACGGCACACCATCGTCATGCCTGTCTGCGCATGTCCACAAGCCTGACAACGACATTGTGATGTTGTGCGTTGAAGGTGGGCGGCCACGTGTGTGTAGGCCTATGGTAAGGATAGGGCGGACACAGATGTAGAGTTCATGGCTGGCTGAACTTGCGATGCGGTCGAGGCAATACCTTTGGCCCATGCTGCGGTAACAGCGACACACACACAACAGTTGGCATGTATGATTCCGGACCGCGAGCGGGCTTGCGCTCATTCATTTATCCCTTCGGCCGAGCCCGCACTCCGGGGGCATGCTACATCGCAACATTGTCCATTGCGGGACGGGTGACGCTGACACTACAACAGAGACACACGCCTTAGGTACTTCATTGGCAAGCCCAACACTTAACCACGCCCAGAGCCCCAGGGTGATTATCCACACCCCTACACTGGACTGTCGTACGCCAGCCCACTCCGGCAACGCCTACAGGGGGGTGCGACACAGCTACATGTCCCAGGTCTCCCCCACTGCCTGAGGTGACATGGTTGCGTCCGCTGTACACAGCACAATGCAATGTGGTAGGGCCCGGTCCCTCATGCATACACAATGACCACACGGACACACTTAGATAGTTTGTGGAACTGGCTACGGGCACGTGCGCCTGGCCCCTTTTATTGCCAGGGTCACATGTCCTGTGACGCCTGAGCTGGATGGGTGTGGGGTGAGCTTGAGCCAGCCCTCAACGGGTGGTTGGTGCTGGCAACAACTACAACAGTGATCAGACAATCAGAAGTTCACAGTTCAAACAGCAAGGGTCCATGACTTGAGCTGCACGGAGTTAGTGGCCCTGGATGCACATCGGCCGGCACATGAAACACCGCCACGGGACGGTGACTACCGGTGCACTGAGGTAGGGGCACGAGAGCTGAGCGGGACCCCGTCGATGTCCAAGGTGAATGTGGCGGGGTTTTGGGGGACAGTGGAAGGTGTTCTTCCAGGGCATGATACAGAGGGCAGTACCAAGCAGACACAGGCAATATGGAGGAGATGAATGCTACCGACTCATTTTTGTCACCAAGTCAGTATCAGCTACATGATGATGAAGACAACCCCCAGGCCATAGACTCAGACGCCACCACAGTTCAACCAGAGGGTGTCCATGAATTTCGGGGAACAGAGTTAGTGGCACCAGAGCTGAAAGGGGATGCAGTCTGCGATGAGGCCTGTACAATGGTATAAACTCTGCCATAAATAAATCAAGGCTCAGTTCCTAATGTGTAACCTACTTGACCATAGTGTGGGCCGGAGGCAGCGGTCAGCAGGGGCCCCCAGCCACGTGCCATTGGCTTGCGATGCTCAGAGTTAGTGGCACCAGGGCAGTTGTTGGTGGTGTTCGGTCACCTCCGTAACAAGGATCCTGTTTTTCATCCGGACTGAATCGCGCCTTCCTCTTACTCCTCCCCTAGCATGCAATGATACGGACTTTGCCATTGTAAAATCAAGACTCAGTTCCAAATGTGTGACCTACTTGACCGCAGTGTAGGCCGGAGGCAGCGGTCAGCGCGGGCCAACCGCTGTTCAGGCAGCTCCTCCTGGTACTCTCACACACAACGTTGGAATGCCATGTGGCGATGATTTGTGGTTGACGGAGGTAGTAGCACCAGAGCTGAGCGTGTGTGCAGCCTGCGACGATGCCGTATCCTGCCTGGTACGGATTGGATTGGATTGGTGTGAGGCCTGCTGGACCGCAGTGTAGGCAGTACACAGGTGACCCCGCGGTGCTGGGCCGCAGTGTAGGCCGAAGGCAGTAGTCAGCAAGGGCCCACAGACACGTGTCGTTGGAATGCTATGCACAGAGTTGGTGGCACCACATCAAAGGGAGTACGGTGATATAAAATTTGCCATAAACGTATGCACTCTGCCATTGTATAATCAAGACCCAGTTCCAAATGTGTGACCTACTGGACCGCAGTGTAGGCCGGAGTCAGCGGTGGAGTACGTCAATGAGAAAGGAGTAATGGGGGCCTGTGTTGCGGAGGCCGTGATGGTCTGAGGAGGCTGCCATGGTCGCGGGCCTCGGGCTTGGAGCTTGCACCGGCACGTGGTGGGCCCACTTTGACACACGCCGGTGTCGGCAGGTGAGCATTGAGGCCTGGGTGCGCTGGGGTGGGCAAGACGGGTCCTGGGACCAGCGGCCTAGGGTGCAGCAGGCGCACAGGATCGCAGGCACCGCCGCTCACGGCGTCGGCCTCGTGGCGTGGTGAGAGGCGCTGCCCTGGCAGACACGTTGGCCATTCCGGAAGAGAACCACGCCCAGAGTAACGGGCTTTTTATTCACACCCCTACGCTGGCCTGGTGTATGCCGGGCCAGCCCACTCCGCTCACGCTTACAGGGGGGGACGTAACAAGCTACATTTCTGCATTCTTCCCCACTGGCTGCGGTTACATGGTTGCGTCCACTGTCCAGTACACTGCAGACATCAGCAGTGTATGTCGACATGGAAGTGTCTGTGGTCTGCATACTGCAGTCTGTCCAGCACATCCACGCCACACTTGGCATTGTGTACATTCACATTCATGGGTCACTTGCCTCCTTCGCACATGCCGGGTTCCCACCTCTCCCCACATTCTGCTATTGTGTGGCTGAGGTGCCATGCCGTAGATGGCTTGTGTAGATGGCTAACCCAGGTTGCCACAGTAAGTTGTGTTGTGGTGTTTGGAATGTGGGGATGTTGGTTGTCATGTTGTATGTGATTTTGTGACGTGTGCATTCCCAGAGTTGGGAGTTGTCTGATTGTGGTGTTGAGGTGTGTGGTGTGTTCCGTTGGTCCTTACTGACGAGCAGTGCATTTCCATAGGTGCCATCCTGGAAGCGCTGGTTGATGATGGACTGTCGGAAGATGAAGGAATCATGCACACTGCCTGGGTAGTTGGCAACGACATTGGTGAAGAGTCCCCGGTGGTCCACTATTGCCTGCACATTGATGGAATGCGTGTGTTTCATGTTGCGGTAATTGTGTGCAGTGGCGGCAGGGGGCACGAGGAGTACATGTGTGCAGTCGATTGCCCCCAACACGTGCGGGAAGCCAGCTATGGCGTAGAAGCCTTGCTTGATCTCCAGCTGTTCCTGCGCAGTGTGTGGGAAGTAAAGTTGCTGGGGTACCAAGCTGATGATGGCATCCAAGACAGGTGTGAGGAACTTTGACTGGGCTGGCTGTGAGACTCCTCCGACTATGGCAGGTGTTGGTTGGAAGGTCCCAGAGGCCAACAGGTGCAGCACGGCCAGCAGCTTTGTCTGCGGAGGGATGTTGGTTCTCCGCTGTGTTGGTGCCGTCAGCCTGTGGGCAATGAGGGTCAGGATGCGGAGGATGGTTGTCCTTTGAGCCTGTAGTGGGAAATGACTTCCTCTGGCGTTAAGTCTCCGAGGCTGGTGCGTTTTCGGAAGGTCCGGTGTCTTTGTCTGTGCTGCCTCTGTGGTAGTCCGGGGAGGAGTCCTGGGGGGATGGGGGGCCTGGGGGTGGTGGCGGTGGGTGTTGTGGCCCTCTTGGGGCTCCGAGCTGCATGATCAGTAGCTCCATGGCATCTGTTGTTCTTCTGGTGTGGCTGTGGGCTGGGCTCCCTTTTATGGTGCAGGTTGTCGTCCGAATTAGCACCAGGTAGGAGCAGGTGTTAAATCCCTGCTGCTAACGCACCTTATCGCATGTTTTTGAATCTTATCGCCGATCTGGCTGGTCGTTGAGAATGTTGCGGAGTGGTGTTTTCGCGGCTTTTTGCACAGGAACGCCTACTCTGCATCTCATTAGCGTTAGTTGCCGGTGTCATCCGTGGCGATGTTTTTTGCGGCTGCTATTGCAGGAAAACTGGTGATATCGGCTGTTAGCACCAGCTTGTGAATGGTGCGATGAATTTATCACCACTTTTGCTGCGATAAAGTGCCGCTAACTCAGCGATAATTCCTTGAGAATATGCCCCTCTGTGTTCCACGCAGGGAACCAGGCAACAAAGAACATTCCAATGCAGATCCCCAACAACTACACAGCAACAAAGCCCATAATAGTCAACAAAGATTCATTCATAGCAATCCTTTTGTGGATAATTAACAATGAACAGCTAAGCATCAATGGTCTTGGCAGGGAATACATGAACAAAGGTCAACCGACAAGGTTAATTCAGAGTCACTTTCGATAACAAGCATTTACATTGCAATAGGTCTCGCAATTAAATAATTTTGAGCTATTGGCATTGTAAATGACATTGGTTTTTTTCTCCCCTTCATGAAACATTAAGCAAATGCTGTAATGCAAAATGGCAATAGCTAACTTTTTTGTAACTGCGAAATCTATTGCATTACATTTGTACTAGTGTGAGTTATCGGTATTGTAAATGGTACCTTTGTCTCAGAGAGTGGGTGTATCCCACAGCCATAACCACACGGACGAGTTACCTGCCCGGCGGGTGTTAATAAGGAATGTTAATAATTGAGGAGGGACACAAAGAAGGCATGGGAGAACAGTGTGGGGGTTCTGAAGCAAGTGGGAAGAAAGCATGCAGAGAGACATACCAACACCCATAGCACGTACATAAACAGGCGCATGGGTGGACATAGGCGGAAATTATTATTAAAATTATTATTAATACTTTCTTGATATAGCGCATGGCTACCCGTAGGCCTCCCAGGGCTCAAGCCATCACTGTAAATATTCCATCTTACTACATGTACTGAAATAGCCAAGTTTTCAGTTTCTTCCTGAATTCGAGATGATGGGTCAATTTCCTCATTTTGGTTGGGACCGAGTTCCATAGAACGGAAGCATTGAACGAGAACATCTGGCCTCCCATTCTAGTTCTCTTAATCTTTGGAACTGTGGCTTGCAGTTGGTCGGCTGATCTCAAGTTCCGGGAAGGGTGGTAAAACGACAGCATGCTCTTAAGGATCTTGGGGCCGGTTCCCCACAGGGATTTGTGTGCTATGCATAGAGCTTTGAATTTTATTCGTTCCGTGATAGGTAGCCAATGTAGCGCCATCAGTGCCGGTTTGGCAGACAGATTTCTAGGGACATTGTGTAGGAGCCTAGCTGCGCAGTTCTGTACTATTTGTAGCTTGTTAGTAGTGGTCTTTGGTGCCCCCAAGTATAAGGAGTTGCAATAGTCCAGCCATGTGAGCACCATAGATTGTACCAGTGTTCTGCGTGAGGTTTCTGGAAGCAGAGGTAGAATTTTTCGAAGTTGTCTAAGCATGCCATAGCATGTGGCCGCAACTTGGACTGCTTGGTGTTCCAGATTTAGTGAAGAGTCAAGCCAGATTCCTAGGCTTTTAATTCTGTCTTTAGGTTTGGGGGGGGGCCCCCAGGAGGCTAGGCCATTGTACTGGAGGGGAAATCACAGGAAAACAAACAGGAAAGCCAGGACAATTGACAGAAAGGCAAGCACATACAGCCAGGCACACTTGTTAACACACGCAGACGAGCAGGCATGCTGACACACAAGCAAATAGTTACACAGATACACGGACAGACAGCAAGCTTCAGCTGATACAGAGATAGAATCGCATGCATACCACAGTCCACAGCAGAGTCAGTTACACTCAGACAGAAAGACAACCACACGAACACCTGGAAGCACCGTTTGTGCACACACCATAACAAGGAACAATGTAGCCCAACATGCTCGCAAAAATATACGAAGAAATTAAATGGCACATGTAGCCAGACAGGAAGTGATAAACTGTCCAGCGAGATGAATAGACCCGCGAACACCACAACTCGTTCACATGGTAGAGAGAGACACAAAATTACCGCACACAATATATACTCAAATTATTGCCCACATTAGAAGGAGGAAAATAAGTATCCTGGTACACAGACACAAAGGTCAACAGGTCAACCCGCACATCGCCAAGCAGGGAAATACTTAATGACAGACAGGCACCGACAGAAACCGACACAGAGACACGCAATCGGACAGGCACACAAAAACACTAACAGGCACACACACAAACTGGCAAAGGTACAAAGTCAAACAAAGACAGGCACGGAGAAACGCCAACAAACTGACATAGAAATATTAAATCAAGCAGGCACAATCTACAAACTGGCACATAGAGACAAATTCAGACAGTCATACAAATAAAAGGACAGGCACATAGAGACACTGCCACAGAGACACATACAGAGGCAAATACACAAAGATGGACTAAGACTTGAGGACAGCGGCAAGAACACACTCTCAGGCCATCGAAAGTCACAGTGCACAAACACAGAAACTCCAATGGACGCAAACGGATATGCCCCGTGAAAATAAAATCACATTTATGCAAGCACATACAACGTTACCAGCCTACGCATACACACAACAACGCATACAGACACGGACCCCCGCCAGGCAAGCTAAACATGCAGAGACAAGTACTGAGTTATGTTACGCTAGTTGACGCCAAGGAGGTGGTGACACCAGGTGTGACCGGCAGGGCAGAGCCCATAATGCACCTGTGTGGGGTCAGTGGTACTCGGTGTGGCCTGTCAAACATATCCCACGCTGCACCTCTGTGTAGTGTCCGATGGCGGTGCTGACTGCGGCTAGTCAGGCAGAGCTCATGCTAAACCAGTGTCGAGGCCCTGTGGCCTTTCGGACTCCGTCCATACTGCACCCATCTGGGGCCATGGAGGGTATGCCTCGTGCAGCTGCTCTGCATAAGCCATAGTACACAAGTTTACTGTCCGTGGCATAGCCTATATATATTACACTAATGCGGAGCCTATGGTGCAGGTACTGGCTGCAGCCGATCGGGCACTAATGCGTACAATACCATCTGCCTGCTTTGGATCTATGTATTCTCATAATGCAGACTGCTTGCTGCACAAAAGACAGCAAATACTTCGGATGAAGCAATGCGCCGACTACTGGCTGTAACCTTCTTATGGCGCTAGATTGGAAATTTGCACTTCTTGCTTGTAATGGAGTTTTGAGCACACAACAGATATTACTTGAAAGGAGGCATCTTTGCAGTACAGGCCGCTTGCTACAGGTGCCGAGATGTGCACAAAACAAATGCTTCCTGTAGATTGAGTGGATATGCGGGCTACCCGCTTCAGAGGGCTTCATGGTACAATGCCGGCCTCCATCTTCAAATGGAGCAGCATTCACAAAAGAATGGTGCTTACTCCCGATGGCACGATATGCAAAAAGCAGGCCGCTTGCTTAGGAGGGAGCCATGTGCATCCTCTTCCAGTGGAGCTAATCTCACAATGCATGCTTCTTTCTTCTTCCATAACGATTGTCGCCGTTGCTCACTGCAAACCAGAGTTTCCATGCCTGCATGGATCATATGAGATATCAAAGTTTTCTTTCCACTGTGCCTCTCTCTTTGTTCTCGTCTTACTCCCCCCACCCCCGCCATCATCGTCCTCCTGCGCCCCCTTCCCCCATTTGGAAGCTGGTTCAATTTTCCATGTCCACTGACTGGAAAATATACAACTTACTCCTTAAAGAAAAATCCAAGCCGGGGCTGGCGCGTGAGTCATGTGCCAACCGGAAGGAAAGCTCCACGTGGCTTCCCGTGGAACGCATCACGTTGGGGAGGCCTTTGTCTCCAGTCGAGGCACGCTCGGCGGTGGAGAGCCGCGCGGGCTCGCTCGCTCGCACAGGCCTCAGTGTGCAGGGTAGTGCCTGCAGAGGGGCGGCTGGGCGCCTAATGCCGGGCTGCCCCTTTAGAAACGAGTAAGTCCGTCGGTTAGAGCAGAGCAGCAGCCAGCTGCCCAGGTTCCTCCTGCCCGCGCGTGCAGACACTCGACATATAGTCTATATGATATAGACTAGCGGCCTCATGGCAGACTGGTGTCGGGGGTCTTGGGACCATTGTTTCTTATGTACATTGAACGGTGTGGTAGATCGGAGAGATTTTTCAGAAGCCCTCCCAGGTTTTACCCACCCAACTTTAAGTACGGACAACTGACGCCTACTTAGAACATGGTTAGTGTCAGCACGCTGCATCCAAACGTGAAAAGCTCAGAATCTGGAAACCTGCATAACGGCGAGCGTTTCGAACACTGGGGTCCTAGGTGGGTTATTTTAGTGAAACAAAAAAGTAGAAACCGAGTCATGGGATTCAGGCGTAGACACAATAAATTATGATCAGATCAAAGAACAAGCGCGGCCGCGAAAGTGAAAGCGACCGCGCTAAGGCCATGATAATTAGAAACAGATGGCCCCCTAAAGATAAGAAATTGCTTCACGACAGCCAAAAGGCAGACGATTCAGTCCGGATGGGCCAGTCGAAAAGGGGAAAGGGCGGAAACCAAAGAGCCTCAGTTTCAATCGGAGGCCACCGTTTTACATAAACGATGACGCCAGCCAATGAGAATGAGGGGCGGGGCTTCAAGTCCCCTTCTGAAATCTCCTCATCCACAATATGTCTCGCAGAGCAAGCAGCGCTAGGCAAGACCTAAAAACGTTAACATGGAAGGGCTATCTAGCTGTCCGGAAATGGAATGCACTGCTTTCTGCTTTAGGGCTCATCGCACCTTTACCACATGATAAAAATATGTCCTCAAGCGTTTGTATCCCTAAAAGCAGCCGAAGTTCCCAAGTTGACTTTTCAGACTTTACCCGAATTTAACAAAGATTAATGGTGTTTTGAAACACACGTGGCTGTTTATTTGTAGATGCGTTTGTAGAACTCGAAATACCATTGTCTCTATTTTTGTACGAGTAGAAACTGAAGTCTATGACACCTTGCCATCTGGTAATTGACAAATACATGGCTGGCAAAATGGATTGATCCGTTAGTCGAACGTTCCCAAAAACTGAAACATGAAATAATCTGGAGATCACACGTTCAGATCTAGCAAAGAATAACTCGGCCTTCGATTGCAGATATCGGTAAATTGATTACCATTAAAATGGGCAATGACAACATCTAAAATTTATAGTGCTTAGAAACGTAAGAATTGCAGTGGCAAGCTCTGCATCAAAATATAGTTAATATTATGTCTAAAGTGGCTTTGGAAGGTTTATACCCCATATGGCTGACATGACTTTCTGGCCTGTCTGCATTTCAAACAAGAGTGGAGAAAGGGAATGGAATGGATGTGTAGGACCTGACTGCTGGCTCAGTAAGAGGGAAGAGTTTCTGTGGGAAGGGATCAAACCTAACTGAGCGTCAGTGCAATGCTTAAGGTCTGCACCAATTACAATATAGAGCCACCACAAACGAAAAAAGCTAAACACAAAACGGAAACAAGAATACAAATACCAGAATGAAAAGCCAGATTTGAATGGAAGATTGAATGGAAGGACCAGGACCGAGGAAAATTACTAAATGCATCCTAGGTACAATATGTGCATTTTTGTATATTATTCCGGCCATGCTTGTTTTACCACAGCTAAATGTGACTAATTAACCATGCATGCTTTAAAGTGTGTTGTAAGAAGAGGAATAGGGTTTTTAGGCATCCTTTGTGAAGATGTGTGGGAAACTCTGCAGCTTCACAAAGTTTGTAAATGTTTTTGCTTCACCCCACCCAGATGAAAAACATAAGCTTGGCATAATTTTATTTTTTTAACATTAACAAGATGGTTTTGCTTGTTATTCATTACAGAAGAAATTGTTTCTCTCTTGCACAACACCATTATAAAATTCCCACAAAAAGAATACTTGCAGAGAAACAATGTGCATACATTTACAATGCTGCATACAAAAACTTTCTAAAAGTTAACCTACAATGCATAATTCTGCCTGCATTTGCAAGCTTGGCTGGTTTTGATAAAGGAAAATGTATACAGCTATGCAGTGACACTCATCTCTCTATGCTTATTTACTTACTTATGCCTACTAACCCTCCTGAGGTATAGGCCATCAGCCAGGACTCTCCAGCCTTCTCTGTCCTGGGCTTTTTTTGACTCCAGGTGTAACCCATCTCCTTGCAGTCAGCCTCATGGCCCAAACAACAAAAGAGTGTGCCTTCTTAGGAGAAGAGCTAGCACAAAGGATCAAATTTGATTCTTTTGAAAGCCCTCACTCACCAACCTAGTTGGTGACATGCTTCATCATCGGGCCCCACCAGGAAGGTCGAGTACCTCCCCGGTGTGCTTCAACGCCAGAATTACTGCGGAGCAGGTTAAAGTGACAAGTGCAAGTGATTGTGAAGTGAATTAAAAGTAACTAGGCTGTATCCGAAAATAATTTTATTCGTCGGTCAGTCAAGCACAGATAAAAACAAAGTGAGTGATATAGTTGCTGAAAGACTTAGTCAGCTATGTCTCACTGTGTGTGGTCAACATGTTTCTGCCTCTATGATGCTACTAGCTAGGCATTCGTCAGGACCAAGGTGAAGACCCCGGCGGTATGAGCACGCTAAGGCTCACCCTAAGGCTCACCCTAACCAGGAGGTCAGATGTGTGAAAAAACAGGAAAATATCTTTAAAAACCTGCTATAACTGCGGGATCCTTCTTACTTATTGGAACCCAGCAGATCTCTGAAAGAAAGAACAAACACGAACAGACACATAGAAATAAGTACATTCAGTAAACATGTGGTCACAGGGCGTTCGTTGTTCCAGTTTCAGCATGCATAAGTGCTCTTCTCGGAGTGCACCGAAACTGTATCTCAGGAAGCTATGGTGCAGTAGTGAGATATGAAAGTGCACATATTTTGAAAATTATTGGAAGTGGCAAAGACTGAAACCACTGATAATGTAATGATATCACATTTATAGCGCTATTTTACCTACACGCCTACTATGGCGTTAAATGCAACAGAGCGTCAATGTCAGAAACGCTATAGTGACTAGAAGGGGCTCGTCAATACGGTATTGTCGGGTGAGTAACAAACAAGAAGAATGGAGGTCTTACATATAGGGTGATCACTAATCACACCCTGGGTCTCGGGAGGGGGGTGGTGGCTAGTTGGCACACCCTATAGAGAGAAGTAGAAAAATAATATGAATATAAAATTCAGTCCCAATTCAGCAAGCTGGTTACTTATCTGTATCGTCACGCTGCTAGGATTACACTCACACCGGGAAAGCCAAGCACCCGCTTGGTACCTGTTCGAACCCTCAAAAAACCAGACCCCGTCGATAGAAGGGCCGGTGTTCCACATGTTTTTATAGGGGAGTATGAGGAGAGATCCGTGGACCTCGGTTTGTGCGTCGGTGTCCCTGGGAGGGCCCTGGTAGCTGCGTCATTACGTGTACGACATCCAAATGGCCAATCAGGATGTTAGAAAATGGATCATGTGGCCCGCAGCGTCACAAAAAAGACTCGGACGCTGACTTCAGTCATACCACTGCGGGAAGAACTACAACAAAACTTTATTGACAGGCGGTAGGCGCCCAATGTCAAATGTCAATTATGCTACGAGGCGAGGGGAAACATTTTTTTTTTATAAAAGGAATGATAAAGAGGGGATCTAAAATGAGCTAAAGAATGGAAAAACAGGGGTATTATTTGGCAGAAAGGCAAATACATTTGCCCTCTCTCATGCATAGAGGTTATGTCTGTCCTCTTACGTGCATTACTTGCTTGAGTGTCATGTCATGTGGCTGTGTCAGTCCCTGAAAATGTATAATACGTCTATAGATGTTCAAAGAGACCCTAACAAGGAGTGTCTATAATTTACACATGTGCAGAGGGTATAGGTCAAACAATCTCTAGTGGGGGTCATGAGCTTGAACAGGAATTTGGAATATAATTCTGTTAGCTTCTGAGTACAGTGCTCCAAGGAATGTGATCATTCAACCCCTCTTTATCTGTGCCCAGACGGTAGACCCACCTCTGTTCTTTCTCAAACAGGGACTGCGGTATGTTTCTACATAAGGTCACCTGTTCAATGACTGTCCACTGCAAGTCATTCGTAGTGTGATTATGGTGTATGTAGTGTTCACTTAGTTTTGTCGTGATTCTCCTACACCGGATGTTGCTTCTATGTTCGCCAATACGTTGTTTCACTTTCCGAGTCGTCATCCCTACATAACGCAACCCACAGGGACAGGTGATCAAGTATACCACATTTGTGGAATTACAGTTGGTGTGGGTGCGTTGTGTCCAGGTTTTACCTGGTTCAAGATTAAGGGCCTTTGTGTGGGTAGTCAAATGACAGATACTGCAATTAGCGCAAGTAAAATGGCCCACTACTCTTGGTAAACGCCTCAGAGCCAGATGTTGCTTTACCTTCCTCTTATCCTTTTCCTTTGAGGGTTCCAGGTCAGGGCTTGCTTGGTGGTGTATGATGCGGGCTTGCGGAGTGTGTGACCTATCCAGCCTCAGCGTCTTTTCCTGATTTCTTCATGAGCATGGAGTTGGGAATTCTTCTGCCATAGGTCGCTGTTGTTAATGGTGTTTGGCCAGTGGATTTGGAGGATTTTCCTCAGACAGGTGTTGATGAAGGTCTGGACTTTGTTGGTGGTGCTCACTGATGTCCTCCAAGTTTCTGCTCCATACAGACAGACCGATTTTACATTGGTGTTAAAAAGCCTGATCTTTGTTTGCAGCATTAGGTCCTTGGAGCTCCAGATGTTGTTTAGCTGAATGAAGGCAGCCCTTGCTCTGCCGATTCTTGCCTTCACGTCGGCATCTGTGCTGCTCTGCTTGTCTATGACACTGCTCAGGTAGGTGAAGGCCTCAACTTCTTCCATTGCATCATCTGCAAGAGTGATTGCAGTTGTGCTGGCAGTGTTAGCCTTCAGGATCTTGGTTTTTCCCTTGTGGATGTTGAGGCCAAATTGTGCTAGTGTGGCTGACACATTGTCAGTCTTCTCTTGCATCTGCAGATGGGTATGGAAGAGTAGGGCTACGTCGTCTGCAAAGTCAAGGTCGTCAAGCTGCATTCAAGGTGTCCACAGGATCCAATTTCTTCTCATTTATGTGGATGCCTTCAGGATCTAGTCAATAGCCTGCAGGAAGAGAAAGGCGAGAGCAAACAGCCTTGGCAGACTGCGGTACTCACTTGGAAGGCTTCCGTGAGTTGTCCTCCATGGACTACCATGCAGGTCATTCCCTCGAGTTCCTGATGATTCTTACGAGTTTATCTAGCAAACCGTAGAGGTGGAGGAGTTTCCAAAGGGTCTCTCTGTCCACGCTGTTGAATGCCTTCTCAAAGTCGATGAAGTTGGCATAGAGGGGTGAGTTCCATTAAACAGACTGCTCAATGATGATGCACAGTGTCACAATCTGGTCTGTGTAGGACCTATCTTTGCAAAAGCCAGATTGCTGGTCTCGCAACTGAGCATCGACTTTCTCCTTCATTCTGTTCAGGATGACTCTGTTGAACACTTTGCCTGGGGTTGATAGAAGAGTTATCCCTCTGTAGTTTGCACAGTTACCCAGGTCACCTTTCTTGTGGATTTTGATGAGATATCACTCCTTCCAGTCTGATGGCACATTTTCCTCTTACCAGATCCTTCCAACCATGGGGTAGAGCATGTCTATTGATGTTTCAATGTCTGCCTTCAGGGTCGCTGCAGGAATTTTGCCAGGTCCTGCTGCCTCCCCATTTCTCAGATGTTTGATGGCTTGCTGTATTTCTTCCATGGTTAGTCTGCTGCAGTTGATAGGTAAGTCTTTGTCAGCTGGCTGTATGTCTTGTAGAGACTGCAGCACAGGCTGGTTCAGCAGTTCTTCAAAGTGCTCCACCCATCTTCTTTGTTGGCCTTTGTTGTCATAATTGTCTTCCCAGCTTTGTCTTTAACAGGTCTTTCTGGCTTGCTGTATCTGCCGGAGAGTTTCATTGTTATGTCGTAGAGTTCTTTCAAGTTTCCATGGCTTGCTGCCTCCTGGGCTTCTGTGGCAAGACCATCGATAAATATTTGCCTTTCTGCTCTTAGGCTCTTTGCTTCCTTGTTGGTTTTGGTTTCTTTTCCTTTCTCTTTTGTATTTTGCGGAGAGTCTCGGTGGAGAGCCGTTCTTTATGCTGGTGTTTCTCGGGACCCAGTACCTCTTGGCAGGTTGATGTAACTGTTTCTTTGATCTTCTCCCACTGACTTTCTTCTGGGTCTCTGTCATCCTCTAGTTCTTGCAGGACTTGAAACTTGTCACTGCGGGTGACTAAGTATTCACTCCGTTTCTGTGCATCTTTTAGGAGGGTGGTGCTATATCACTGGCGTTGGTTTGTCTGTTCCAACAATGCTTTCTTCAGCTTTAGATTTAGCCTGGCCACAACAAGGTGATGGTCTGATGCCATGCCCACTCTGCTCATCACTCTCACATCCTGCAGGGACCTCCAGAACTTCTTGTCAATGCAGACATGGTCGATCTGATTCTCTGTTGAATGGTCCGGTAACACCCACGTTGCCTTGTGCATTATTTTGTGTGGGAATACACTACCACCTATCACCAGACTGTTCAAGTCACAGAGCTGTCTGAGCCTTTCACCATTCTCGTTCATGTTATCAAGGCCATGGTTGCCCATGACTTCTTTGTACCCAGTGTTGTCACTTCCAATCTTGGCATTGAGGTCCCCCATCAGTATGGTGATGTCTCTCTCAAGGCATTCTCCAGGATTGACTGGAGCATGTTGTAAAACTGTTGTTTTTCCTCATCTTTGCTGTCAGTTGTAAGTGAATCACTGGATAATATTAATCTTGATCCTCTTTTTCTTTGTGTGAAAGGTTGCTGTGATGATTGTAGGACCGTGGGCTTCCCTTCCAATCAGAGCTCTGTTGGTTGCAGACACTAGCATTAGTGCTACACCCTGAGTATGTGGGGCATTCTCTTACTCGTGTCCAGTATACAGCAGGATTCCTCCCGGAGCCAGTCGTTTCTGTCTGGGCTGTGTCCATCTGGTCCCGCTGATGCCAAGCAGGGCAAGGTTGTATCTTTTCCTCTCCACTGCCACTTGGGCTGTCTTGCCTGTCTCGTACATGATTCTCAAGTTCCACATCCAGATGGTGAGGGTCTTGTTCAAAAGCAGGTGGATCAGCTTTGCATCATAGCTTTCCGTGAAGGAAATTCTTCTCTCCCCAAGGCCGGGATGTCTTTTGGTTGATGTTTCGGTAGCTAGGACTTTTTACATGTTGGTGTAGCTAACCCCACCCGTAACCCTCCTCCTTTCGCAGCTGGGCTTGGGACGGGCCATGGCGGAGTTCATCTTTCTATTGTTCCAGCAAAGGATAAGGTAAACTGAGAAACCTGGGAAAGTATGTAAACTTCACAGATGCCAAAAATGGTAAACTTTGCAAATGTTTCCTAAAGCAGTCCAATACCCAGACCACTTGTTATGACCGCCTTTGTGGTTCAATGTTGTTTAGTCTAGGGAACATTCACCATGGAATTTGTTTGTTTACTGAGTAGGAGTTACATTTACTCAGTGTTTCTCTGCTTATGTGTCTTTTTATTAGGTGTTTGTACGCATGTTGTTCTGCACAATGTTCCACCCAGAGCTGTACCACTGTGATGCCACATGTTGGAGTTTGTACTGAGGTAAAGGAGTGTATGAGACACATGAAATCTGGAGGGAAATGAGATATTAGTTCTGTCAAGTTCATGTAGAGCAGACCAGTTGAAAGCGCCTGCCATCCCTGGACGTATCAAGGTATCAAACTCACAGTAGGAACCTGGGAAACAAAGGGGAAGAGGTGAGAGAGAAACATCGGGATGGAATACAGCCTTGGAGTGAATTTGTTTCAGGCACCAAGCGGGGACAGGTTTTCACATCACCGGGCCAGCTATAAGGTAGTACGACACAAGTGAACCTGGTGTATATATCCTGTGTAGAACAGTGTGTCTTTGGGCCTTGGAAAGGAGGAATAGAGCCCCAGATCGAACCCTCCAATGCCTGTATAAAAAAGGAAGGGGGAGGAGAAGGGTCAATGAACAAGTCCCTGCCCTATATAGGGTCCCAAACCATGCAACATGCTTTCACCTCAGTAGAGCCAGAACTGGGCAATAGGCCTGCAATGTTAGACGGACTAAGATTCGAAATTGATGTCCCGGGCAATAGGAGCATACAGCCAGAAACAGGGGAGAGAATAGCTCTACAGCCGCAAAGGGAGATACTGCTCCAAAGTAATGCCCCCAATGCAGCCGGGAAGTACTAACATCCCTGAGGGTGATATCCTGGAATGTTGCTGGCCTAAAGAACAAACTGGACTCCACTGATTGGGGGGTCCTTTATAGACCAGTTTGATCTATGCCTCTTCCAGGAAACTTGGTCAAGGGAGAATACAAGGCGGCTGGGTTTTGCCGCTTTTTCAACGGCCGCCGCCACTAGTGGGAAGGGCAGACCGTCTGGTGGCCTCACCAAATGGGTGACTACCCACCTGGGCTGTACGGCCAAGAGGATGGAGTTCCCTTCTAATGACATTCTGTGCGTTTTAAGTACTTTTGCTCCTAAGGTCGAAATAGCACTGGTCAATGTCTCTTCCAGACCCATAAAAATAGGCCATGAATCTTTGACTTTGGAACAACTGGCCTCTCTTCTGTCTACTGTTGTGGACAGTGCCTATCTGGTCATACGGGGTTATTGTAATTGTCAATTCGAGCCCCTAGACGATAACAACGGTGATGCTGTCAGTGAAGAAGACAGGCTATAGGCTATTTCAGAGTTGAGCATGCCCCCCCATTAAAACTTGGTCCCCGTTGGCCCTCCAGATTAATCCCTCACTTTAAATTATTCAGTAAGGTCTTGCATTTGGCACATAAAATCTGACACTCATGGGATGCATACATTTAATTGGGAGGGACACTTTTCTTTGATAGACTATATCCTGGTAGAGACCAGGATGTGGCCAGTAGTCGTAGATGTCTCTGTCCTGCCTAGACATGACAGTGATCACAACGCACTGACCCTGGACCTTGCTCTACCGGTAGTGCGAGCAGGATCGCCTGCAAGCACACCACTAGACGACATGCTAATACTTACAACTAGTAGGAGAAGAATACACTGTCCGGTAATGCAGCAATCCCCCAACCTTATGGCTGCCCTATACAAGGTAATGAGCTGCTCTTTACTGGATCTGAATAAAGTTATCACGGAGGAAGGTACAATTGCTTCATTAACAAGGGTCTCTGAGATACACACTGAACTCACCGACAAACTAATACGTTTATTCTACCCAGAAGTACAGATTAGAGGCCAAAGGAAGGCCCCAGACTCTTGGTTCAATCGGCGGTGTCGTGAAGCAAAATTGGCTTTGCTGGAAGCATTAAAATCTAATGACAGGCCATCCATCAAACATAAGTGGACCATTTACAGAGAGGCTATCTATCACTGCAGCCAAAAAATCCTGGGAGCAGGAAAAATGGGATTCCCTTTGATATCTAAAGAGCTGAAGGCCTTTTGGAATATAGTTAACGCAGGCTGCAGAGAAGTCAAAGCGGCATTTAAGCCCAATATTATGCCTGAAGCCTGGAACCACCACTAGCAGGCCCTGTATGCCACACCGCACGCAGATGAAAATATAGTCCATCCGACTTGGGACATGCTCACGAGTGTATCCCAGGAATTCCCAGAGATAACTCTGTCTGAAGTACTTAGTGCCATCAATAAAATAGCTCCGCACAAAGCAACTGGAATGAAAAAATTCCCGGGGACCTTTTTCTTTCGGAACCAACAATTTGGGGGCCATGTATGTAGGCGATGTTCAATCCTGTGATTGGGGGAATGCCGATTCCTAAAACTTGGGCCGGAGCAGAAATTGTCCCAGTCCACAAGAAGGGTTCCCCTCTCCATCCAGGCAATTACAGATCTATTAGCCTAATTGATGTGATGCAGAAAGTTTTTGCTCGGGTACTTTTGGTACACTTACATGATTGGATAGAGGACCATAATATCCTTAGCCCCTTTCAAGCGGGATTCAGACAAAGCACCTCTACAATAGATCAAATTTTCAGGCTGCAACTTCTATACTGGAAAACTGTTATTTTAGAGGGTGGCAGCCTTATCTAATATTTGTTGATCTTAAGACAGCAATTGACCTAGTACCTAAAGACAAGCTGTGGTCCGTATTAAATGATATTGGGGTCCCACCAAATCTTTGTCTTATGATCAGGAGACTACATGAGGAAAATTTTGCTCAAGTCAGATAGGGAAATATGGGGAGCTTTCTACCCCACTTGTTGTCAAAAGAGGCGCCAGGCAAGGATGCGTGCTGGCCCCTACTCGATTCTGCCTATATATCAATGCCTTGGTAGACACGTTAAACAGGGTGAAGTATAATGATGTCCCTAAGTTCGCTCTAAATAAAGTACCAGCATTGATGTTAGCTGACGACACCCTTCTCTTCTCCAAATCACCAATGGGCATCCAAAACATTCTTGACAGTTTTGATTTTTTTTGTAACACCAGAGAGCTAGTAACTAACATCCAGAAGACCAAATATATGGTTTTCAACCCAGTAAATTCTACACGCCCCAATGCTTGCCTGAATGGCATCCCCCTTGAGAAGGTATCCATTTTTGAATAACTGAACACATGGACTGGTCGACACACATTGCCAAAACGAGCATTAAGCTAGCACAGATATCAGGGGGCCTGCCCAAAGTGCATAGGAAATCTTTTTGTAAGCCCATCAACCCCATTGTGGAGATCTATAAAATGCAAGCTATGGGCACCAGCATGTATGGGGCAGAACTATGAGGACATTACTCCATGAAAAACATATCCAGAATAGAAAATAACTTTAATAGGCAGTTAGTCAGTCTCCCCCTACCCCAGCACCCCACTTGTTCCACTTCGACTTCACCCAGGTATTAGACCGATCTCAGAAGAAATAGAGCTTAGACCGCTCACTTTCTGGCAACAAATCTGGGCCACTCCGGAACTGACTTCTTACAGACTAGAGCTGGAGGAGGTATGGGGAATCCCTGGGCCTGGGAAACTACCCTGGTTCATTTATATCAGGGACACACTACATAGCATCGGCAAAACAATATGTGGAGTGATCCCATTGTGTCCTGTCCGGCAACATCTAGGAATGAACTTGTCAGAAGCTATTGGGGGCACAAACTTGCTCTCCTTCATGGGTGCACAACACTAGGCACTGACAACAACCTTTATTGGGATAAAAGACAACTATAGCCTAGAGTCCTTCCTAGACAAAATCCAGCCAGCCCTAGCTAGGAAACTTTATGTCCAATTTAGGCATGGATTACTTCCTCTATGCATATTCACCAATATATTGGCAGGCACCATATCTTTAGGGTGTCCAGCCTGTGGTGAAGCCGAACAATCAGAGCTGCAGGTATTTTTCTTCTGCCCAGCCTACAAAAAATGTAGCTCAAAATGGTTGATACAACTGTGTAGAAACCTGAGGACCCTGCATTGTGTAGAAGCATTTAGGCTCCTGAAATATGACAACCAATGACCAATCATGTTTGCTGTCTCAAGATTCTTCTTTTCAATGTGATGTATACACAAGCAATTCTTATGATTATACTACCCACATTTAAGCCAAATTTCCTTGCACCTCAGTGAAGGCTCAGGTTAGTTTGCTGGGCATGGCGGGCCTGATTCACAGAACTAACTTAAGTCAAAAACGTAAAGTTAGTACTTTTTGGTATTCACAGAATACACTTACTCATTTTGGTATTCACAGAATGAATTTACTCATTTCGGTAGTCACAGAAGTTAGTAGTCCTAACTTTAGGACTCCTAAATGCCTTCTGTGAATACCGAAAGTCTTAAAGTTAGGATTTTTCTCAGTTTAGGAGTAGTAAAGTTAGGACTCCTAACTTTAGGACTCCTAAATGCCTTCTGTGAATACCGAAAGTCTTAAAGTTAGGATTTTTCTCAGTTTAGGAGTAGAAAAGTTAGGACTCCTAACTTTAGGACTCCTAAATGCCTTCTGTGAATACCGAAAGTCTTTACTACTCCTAAACTGAGAAAAATCCTAACTTTAAGACTTTCATCTATTATGCTGGTTTCATTTATCTTTCAGCTGGAGTTGTAATTAAGTATAGAGAGTTGGTTGTGGAAAGATTGTTACAAAGTATATCATATTTAATTTTAGTTCTACTGCTGACCAGTATAAATATCCTTTGCATGGTCATCAGTGGGTTCACAAAAGAATGGATATTGGCATCACTGCTATCGGATCTTCATGATCACGTTAGTGGAAGCCCTGACACATACATTGACCAAAGACTACACCATAGAGAGTCCCTGTTAAAGTGCAGAGAGTTGACTGGGATATTTTTGTCCTTGGGTCCATTCACACTGCCAGTCGGACCACTGACACAATATCAAACTCAACAATATCGTATAACACAAACGTTGTGTCAAAAATATTGTTTACAAAAATATGCATCCCTATCCTTATAATGGTAAGTACAGAAATATTGCAAAATATCGTTTCACACTAATAACTTTAAAAACATGCAAACATATTGTTTCTTAATATTTATAGTTTAAAGCAGTAAATCTTAAACCTTTCAATATATACCATTAATATAATGTTAATTAAATAAATCTCATTGATATGTAATATTATATATAAATATGTACTTATATAAACACACTTACATATATATGTTTGTGCTTGTTTATCTATATATACATGCATATATATATACATTAACACAATTATCAACAACGTATATTTTACATAATTTATTTGTTTAATTTTTTTATTTTTTTACTATAAAAAGCACACACACACACACACATATATATATACATGAAATATAAAAAATATTAACAACTCAACTCCAAAGCATTTAACACATTACCCAAAAAATGTAATATTTAAAAAACAAAAAAAGACAATTACAAAGAAAATTATAAACAATTTAAAACAAATACTAATATCAACAAATGATATAAAATGTAAATTATAAGCAAATATTATTATTAATAATAATAATAATAATAATAATAATAAAACATTTTAACTAATATTAGGAAAAGTATTGGAGGCTGGGAATAATAGATATACTATTCTCACTCCAGTTTATGCAACAGTAGAAAATGTGTAGGACTTCACCAGGGTTAAATATATTATTCCCAATTCAAAGAGTGCAACAGTAGGGAAAGTGCTGATTTTGAAGGGACTAGATATACTATTCCCACTGCAACAAGGGCACCAGTAGGAAAAGAGTTGAACTTTGAAGGGCTTAGATTTACAATTCCCACTGCAAATAGTGCAATAGTAGGGAAAGTGTTGGACTTCAGAGGGTAATATTTACTATTTCCACTCCAGTCTGTGCAACAGTAGAGAAAACATTGAATTCTGGAGGGGTTAATGTTACTATTCCCACTCCAGTCTGTGCATCAATATGGAAAGAATTGGATTTTGGAGGGGTAAGATTAACTATTTACACTCTACCCTGTGCAACAATAGGGAAAGCGGAGGGGTAAGATTTACTATTCCCACTCCAGTCTGTGCGACAGTAGAGAAAGCATTGGACTTCTGAGGGGTTACATTTACTATTCCCATTCCAGTCTGTGCAACAGTAGGGAAAACCTTGGACTTTGGAGGGGTTAAATTTACTATTCCCACTCCACTCTAAGCAACAGTAGGTAAACTACTTCACTTCAAACACAATACATATTTAAATAACCCTATCCATTGAGAAAAAATATAAAACTCTTAACATAAACATCATTACTTAAAATAAAAAATATATATAAATATAAAAAATAAAAAAACAATTAACCAATTTACAAAATTCATGCACAATGTAATAATTAGTTTTCAATTAAAAAATAATGGTTATTTAATTATTACTTAATTAACTTGCCATCAGATACCCCGACAAACCTAGCAACCTACATCTAAAATGTAATTAAAATAATTCTGTATTCATAATGTACAAAATTAACAATCAATTCAATAATTAATAACAAATTAATAAATAATTGTTAATTAATTTTTATTTAATTAACTTACAACCCTATACCCCTACAAACCCAGCAGCCCACACCTAAAATATATGATTTTTACATACTTTTCCTAATTAATAATCAATTGAATGATTAATAATAAATTCACATTTAAGTCTTAATTAATTATTACCTAATTAACTTCCCACCCTATATCCCTACAAATGCAGCAACCTGCACCTAAAATATATGTAAAATATATCAGTATTACATAATGTACATAATTAATATCAATCACATACTTACTTCAAAATTATTAATTAATAATTAATTATAACTTCATTATCTTCCCACCCTATCCCCCTACAAACCCAACAACCCGCTACAACACTATAAATTACTATTAACAATTGAACTAGAAAATCTAAATCACCAAAAATTGCAAACTATCTTTAAAAAAGTTTATAAGAATTATACAATCAATAGTAACACATGACATTATAATATGAACTAAAACACATTAACACATAAACTACATTATTGAAAATATTAACAACAACGATATTCTTAACGATATTACCTGGAAAAAACAATATTCTTGACAGCGATGTTTCTGCATCACAATGTTTTTGTATCACAATATTTTTTTCCCAGTATTTCTGTCTCCCAATATTTACAACTCGATATTTTGTCCAAATACTCTGCTTGTCATCTGTTACAACTTGAGTCAAATGTGTCCCAAAGTTACCTCTCAACTCCATATAACTATGAATTACACGTTCTGTATATACCTCTCCTGTTGCCACCACTCTGGTCACAGACCCTTGACTCATTCTGGATAAAGACTGTGCATATCTCTTCTGTTTGCTGCCATTCTGGAGTTGAGCTCTGGCTGTCTCCACTTACCATTAAGACGCTCTGCTTGCCTATTTTGCTTCAAAGGAACCTAAAGGGAGACTCAATACCTCTCACTTTATTACAGCCATCCTAGAAAAAAGCCCTGCATCTCTCTCCTGTTTACTTCCATCCTGAAGGCAGGGTCTATTATGGTTACAGGCTTTAGACCCTCCATCTCTTTACATCCATCCTAAAGCCAGGGTCTGCCTCTCTGATTTGTACGCCGCTCCACTAGTCATAGCCATCTCATGGTAAAGTCTATTCTGGTGAAAGGTTCTGTACCAGTCTCATTTTGACAGTCACATTTGGTAAATGGCTTTGTCACACTCTTCTGTTTAAAACCATCCCATTGACATGCAGTGTGTCTCTCTTTACCTTACAGCACTCCTCCGGAAACATCCTTTCCCATTCTTCTGTATACAGCCATCTTAGTGACAGACTATTTGCTGCTCCTTGATTTACAAGGGTGTTGGGGTCAGGTTTTGTAATGTTAGTATACATACACTCTTCGTCGTAACAGGTGCTGTATCCCACACCTGGTTACAGACATCCTGCTGACATGGTCTTCACCCCTCCCCTCTTTACAGTGATCCTACTCCCAGACTCTCAGCCCCTCGCCTGTGATGGAGCAGGGTTTTCGTAAAATAAAACCTGCTCGGATTCAGACCCCTAGTAACATTTTCTAACTTTCCTAACAGTGTGCAGTGAAAAACGTGTGGTTTTAATAACTAACATGAGGGAAAATAGTACTGCGCAAGCGCGTACTAAAGCACTGAACTAGGCCGCAAATGCTTGACTAATGAAGATAAAGAGACTAATGCTGCTTTTTGTGCATGATTATTAACGTTTGTCAGGCAAACCTAACCTGGGTTGCGCATGGTTAGATGCAGCATTTGGGAGGGTGCGTAAAGAAAATCATTTTAAAATGATTAATTATATTTGTTTTATTTTCCGTAGAAGCATGGGTTTGGAAAAATAAAGAATTATTAACTGAAAAAGCAAAAGAGAATGTGGAAGGAAGGGAAATACGGGTGACCTTCAAAATTACGTGTGCTTGCCAAAAGTTTAATGTGAAGACGAAAAACAATGGACAAGTGATGAACGTTTCCTCTGGAAGCGCACGAGTGGCACAAGGAGTAACATAAATTGTAACATGGCCGGAGAGAGAAGGAAACTGAAGTCTGATATTGTATACTTGTATTTCCTGAGATGATGTAGTTATAATAATGAAAAAACAAAGCAATAGAACATTGAGAAAGATGGACATGCCGAGTGTGGTGTGACAGTACACCCCCTTTCTTAACCAATCAAAATGTAGAACTTGTTCAAAAATGAAACAAGTGTGGGTTGGACTTTTAGGTTTTAGGGTATAATTGAGGTGCCCTGGTGGGAGGGGTTAGCTAGCATTGCTCCTGTTCCGAGAGGTGCTGATGTCGTTAGGTGTGATCGTCGCTGTCGTTGGTTTGCTATAGAGGCCTACCTGTTCCTTTCCCTGTTCCTGATTCCTGACTTAGACTTTGCCCTTACAAATCTTCTTGAGGGGCCCTGCTGCTCCTCTGGCCAGTGAGCAGATTTCCTGTTTCCTCTTGGGTTATTATAGATAGAAACCTGAATTTGCATAATCATTTGCAAATGTATTTTGTCTCTGAAACTTTTCTCTCTTCGCCTTTCCACTCCTTCAATGCACTGTCGATGTGATGTGATTTGTCATTTTCTCTTTGCTAATTGTTTATTCAGTGATTTCCATGATTTGTACTGTGTATTGGTACTTGATGAGCATTTATTTCACATTATTTAGATAAAACATTATAAATATACACTTTGTGTTCGTCTTTATTTAGAGAGTGTTATTAATTATTGCCATCAACTATTCAACTATAAAAAGATGCCATCGTCACATTATTTTCTATGAGTAATGCAGGTTCGGTTGGAGATTGGTAAGTTAGGTCTGAACTTTGCATTTTACACTGAACCCAGCGCGAAGAGACTTTGGGGTCGATTCCGATTCGGGCCGGAAAAAGAACCGACCGACTCGGATCCGGAAATAATACCGACCGACACGTACCCGTGGCGCCCGACCCGCCAAGTACGATGCAAGGCGTGAAAACTCCGACCGACACGTACCGAAACCAAGTCGACCGACCGAGCCGCACGGAAAACAGCAATCCGGCCGGAAAAACACGCGAATCCAACCGACCGACACACACCCGGAACAAATCCGACCGAAACGTACACGCGAACTCCAAACCGCAAAGTACGATGCAAGGCGCGAAAACCACGAGCGAGTCGGACGGAGGCCAAGCCGTACGACCGACACGCATACAAAACCGAGCCGAAGCAACACAAAACACCGCGACCGACGTGTACGCAGCATAGAAAACTGCACAAACACAGTGCGAACGAAACGGAGAACACCGTACGAGACAAATGCAGGGTCCGACTCGGTCTCAAGAACGTTTCCAACATACACAAACAGCACAAAGGAAAAAACACCCCAAAAAAGGCCAAACAAGCAATTACCAAGCCAATAAATACTGGGTGGGGTGGGGACAGAGAACAAAGACACACCCACAACTCCACCTATATAAAGGACACAAATCACAAGCATGAGCCTTTGCAAATGCCATTCCACTGCCAGCACCCAAGAGAAAGCAACCACACACCCACAGCTCATCCCTCACACAAGCCACACACCATCAGCACACCAACAAATACCTACCTCACATACACCCAGCAAAACACACTCACACACCCTCACCTGCACACCAACACACACATCACTCACCTTCACCACCCATCACCATGCCCCCCAAGAAGAATCCCAAGTTCCTAGATAGTGAATTGGAAGTCATGGTAGACGAGATCCTCAGGGTAGAGCCACAGCTGTTTGGCACACTGGTCCAACAGACCCCCATCTCCCAGAAAACCAAGATGTGGGAGAGGATCATCAACAGGGTGAACGCACAATCACCATGTCGGCGCACAAAGACCGACATCCAGAACAGGTGGTATGACGTGCGCAGGAGGGTACGGGACCTGCTGAAGAAAGACTACATCAACAGCGAACACACCGGCAGTGGCCCTCCTGCCAAGCCAATATACCTCAGGCCCTGGGAGGAGAAGGTGCGGGCCATCCTTCTGCCAGTGAGCGTATATGGACTAGAGGACATCCCAGAGCCTGGTGAGTACACAACAAATGTACACAATATACTGCCACAAAACACACACATCACTGTCAAGGGGAGAGTCAAATCATGCACTCATAGCAATTACACAGCAACCAGAACAGAATCATCCCAAAATGTGTATGTCAGTCAGATAAACACAACACATGCCATCAAAAAGTCACATCCAACTGTGCCAACACATGTACAAACACAACTACAACTACAGCTAGGCAGTGGCACAAATAGAACTAACAAACACATCCACACATGTAGCCACCACAACAACACCAGCACACAGTGAAGACCACTCAAAGGAAGGAATCCTGTGTATGCTGGCCAAGTCAGTGTAGCCAATAGCATCATGGGAGTCGCAGTCACACATATTGCCCCCCCCACAACTGTCCCATCAACACCACCCTGAACCATGCTCACATCACAGGAAGTGGAGAAGGACTCACAAGATGGCTGACACTGGCTACTGCTGTGGGGAGCACAAGGCCCTGCTGGCAACTGTGCAACAACAAACAGCAGGACACCACTGAATGACATCCTGAGAGACAACTTACACTCCCTGCAATGCAAGCACGTTCCATGGTGGGATATCTGGCTAGCTGGGTGGGAAGGGGGACTTGCAGCACTGACCATAGTCACAAGCACCTCCCCTCACACCCCCAACACAAACTCCACAGAACCCACCTGGTAGAATGCAATGCCCCCATCCTAACACAAGATCCCACAAAGAACCACCACCCTGGGTTATGTTGTGTGAAGCACAGGGACACTCTTGGGACTTTTAGCCAAACAACTGCCAGGACAACACTCCCAGCCATCCTGTCAGCACAGCCAGCCCACCCCACAGGGAAGCAGAGTCAAAGGGAGGAAGCATGGGCATGCTGGGAAGGGGGTGGAGGCAATAGCATGATGGGAGTCGTAGTCACTGATATTGGTCACCCCCACAACTGTCCCATCAACACCACCCTGAACCATGCTCACATCACAGGAAGTGGAGAAGGACTCACAAGATGGCTGACACTGGCTACTGCTGTGGGGAGCACAAGGCCCTGCTGGCAACTGTGCACCAACAAACAGCAGGACACCACTGACTGACATCCTGAGAAACAACTTACACTCCCTGCAATGCAAGCACGTTCCATGGTGGGATATCTGGCTAGCTGGGTGGGAAGGAGGACTTGCAGCACTGTCCATAGTCACAAGCACCTCCCCTCACACCCCCAACACAAACTCCACAGAACCCACCTGGTAGAATGCAATGCCCCCATCCTAACACAAGATCCCACAAAGAACCACCACCCTGGGTTATGTTGTGTGAAGCACAGGGACACTCTTGGGACTTTTAGCCAAACAACTGCTAGGACAACACTCCCAGCCATCCTGTCAGCACAGCCAGCCCACCCCACAGGGAAGCAGAGTCAAAAGGAAGGAAGCATGGGCATGCTGGGAAGGGGGTGGAGGCAATAGCATGATGGGAGTCGTAGTCACTGATATTGGTCACCCCCACAACTGTCCCATCAACACCACCCTGAACCATGCTCACATCACAGGAAGTGGAGAAGGACTCACAAGATGGCTGACACTGGCTACTGCTGTGGGGAGCACAAGGCCCTGCTGGCAACTGTGCACCAACAAACAGCAGGACACCACTGACTGACATCCTGAGAAACAACTTACACTCCCTGCAATGCAAGCACGTTCCATGGTGGGATATCTGGCTAGCTGGGTGGGAAGGAGGACTTGCAGCACTGTCCATAGTCACAAGCACCTCCCCTCACACACACCCCAACACAAACTCCACAGAACCCACCTGGTAGAATGCAATGCCCCCATCCTAACACAAGATCCCACAAAGAACCACCACCCTGGGTTATGTTGTGTGAAGCACAGGGACACTCTTGGGACCTCTAGCCAAACAACTGCCAGGACAACACTCCCAGCCATCCTGTCAGCACAGCCAGCCCACCCCACAGGGAAGCAGAGTCAAAGGAAGGAAGCATGGGCATGCTGGGAAGGGGGAGGAGGCAATAGCATGATGGGAGTTGTAGTCACAGCTCTACATCCCCCACCACATGGCCCAGCAAGCTCACACTCACGCATGCACATCCCACAGAGAGTGGAAAGGCCCATCAAAGATGTCTGACACTGTTGCTGTGTCGTGGGGAGCACAAGGGCATGCTGGGTACTGCACACCAACCAACAGCAGGACACCACTGTCAGCCATCTTGCCATTGCTCTCACACCCACACACACTGAACTCCCCACAAAAGCAAGTAAGTATGGGAATGCTGGGAAGTGGGGTGGAGGCAATAGCATGATGGGAGTCGTAGTCACTGACATAGCTCACCCCCACAACTGTCCCATCAACACCACCCTGAACCATGCTCACATCACAGGAAGTGGAGAAGGACTCACAAGATGGCTGACACTGGCTACTGCTGTGGGGAGCACAAGGCCCTGCTGGCAACTGTGCACCAACAAACAGCAGGACACCACTGAATTACATCCTGAGAGACAACTTACACTCCCTGCAATGCAAGCACGTTCCATGGTGGGATATCTGGCTAGCTGGGTGGGAAGGGGGACTTGCAGCACTGACCATAGTCACAAGCACCTCCCCTCACACCCCCCCAACACAAACTCCACAGAACCCACCTGGTAGAATGCAATGCCCCCATCCTAACACAAGATCCCACAAAGAACCACCACCCTGGGTTATGTTGTGTGAAGCACAGGGACACTCTTGGGACTTTTAGCCAAACAACTGCCAGGACAACACTCCCAGCCATCCTGTCAAGCAGAGTCAAAAGGAAGGAAGCATGGGCATGCTGGGAAGGGGGGTGGAGGCAATAGCATGATGGGAGTCGTAGTCACTGATATTGGTCACCCCCACAACTGTCCCATCAACACCACCCTGAACCATGCTCACATCACAGGAAGTGGAGAAGGACTCACAAGATGGCTGACACTGGCTACTACTGTGGGGAGCACAAGGCCCTGCTGGCAAATGTGCACCAACAAACAGCAGGACACCACTGAATGACATCCTGAGAGACAACTTACACTCCCTGCAATGCAAGCACGTTCCATGGTGGGATATCTGGCTAGCTGGGTGGGAAGGGGGACTTGCAGCACTGACCATAGTCACAAGCACCTCCCCTCACACCCCCAACACAAACTCCACAGAACCCACCTGGTAGAATGCAATGCCCCCATCCTAACACAAGATCCCACAAAGAACCACCACCCTGGGTTATGTTGTGTGAAGCACAGGGACACTCTTGGGACTTTTAGCCAAACAACTGCCAGGACAACACTCCCAGCCATCCTGTCAGCACAGCCAGCCCACCCCACAGGGAAGCAGAGTCAAAAGGAAGGAAGCATGGGCATGCTGGGAAGGGGGTGGAGGCAATAGCATGATGGGAGTCTTAGTCACTGATATTGGTCACCCCCACAACTGTCCCATCAACACCACCCTGAACCATGCTCACATCACAGGAAGTGGAGAAGGACTCACAAGATGGCTGACACTGGCTACTGCTGTGGGGAGCACAAGGCCCTGCTGGCAAATGTGCACCAACAAACAGCAGGACACCACTGAGTGACATCCTGAGAGACAACTTACACTCCCTGCAACGCAAGCACGTTCCATGGTGGGATAACTGACTGGCTGGGTGGGTGGGAAGGAGGGCCGGCTGTCAACCAAACACAACCAATGCAGACCATGTTCACACCCCAGAAAATACATAGAAATGCCCAAATAATGCAGGACAATGTGCCACACCAATATCAACCCCTGACTGTGACGACTTAGGACAATGCAATGTACAGGCCCGCACCCAGAGGCACAGTCACAACTGTCATGTGTGTCAACCATTGATGCCTGCAGAAACATAACATACATTGTTTGTGTCTCCCAAAAACAGGTGATGATGGGGACACAGCAGCAGACGCTGAGGAGTCCCAGTCCCAGGCTCAAGAGGATGCCGAGCTCAGTGGCGTCGTACAGCCTCTGTCCTCCTCGGACGATGAAGACCAACCTGGCACATCCGGTGCAAGTCAACATGCAGCACCAGCAGGACCACCAGCTGCAGCACCAGCAGGACCACCAGCTGCACCCACCCCTCCAACGACTGTCACCACGAATACCATCCCTGCCGACATGGACAGAACAAGGAGCAACACCAGCACAGGGACCCTGGACCAACCTGGGGCCATGGACACCACCACCACCACCAACCCCCAAGGTGGACCAGGGTTATCTGTGCGTGCCACTGCACACACTGCACATGTCAGCAAGGGTGGTGGGAGGGGTGGGAGACAGAGGTCGCTGCTTGCAGACGTTGCTGGTGTCATGATGACCCACAACTGGTACGCATAGCTGATGCGTACCAGTCCAGCACCGGAGAGCTCAGCCAGGTAGTGGGGCTCCTCAGAGACATGAAACAGCAGCAGGCTGCCCATCATGCCCGCTTGGACTCCCACATGTCCCACGTGGAGTCACACATGTCCCGTGTGGACTCACACATGTCCCGCGTGGAGTCCAAGTGGGATGCACTGCATGAGATGACGGCGGTGCACAGGGACATTTTACAATGCCTCCGCCAGATGAACAGCAACCAGTCCACACCTCCCTGTGTGCCAACAACATCTGGTGCCGAACAAACTGCAACTGCCACAGGGAGGGAGGAGGACTCTGGCGGAGAGTCCCCTGCACCGCAGCAGCCTGTACTTGAGGGCCCCCCAAGAAGAGGGGTCGTCCGAGGAGGGAAAAGTGAGAGGCCGATGGCCAAGCGCAACTCCCAGGAAGCCTGAACCTGTTCTGGATGTTCGCCTTTGTGCACAGACTGTTCACCCTGTTGACGGCAACACTACTCCCACACATTGCATGGGGAGTACAAGTTGGACCAATGTGTCAGACAACTGTGGCCCAGATACTGGGGATCCTGTCTACCAGGACTTTCAATTCACCTAGGAACTTGGGATTGCAAGATTTATGTACAGCACTACCCATCCTATGCACTATTAACACAAATGTATCACAATAAACACACTAATACACCATACTTGCCTCTGTCGTGATTCCAACGTGGGTGCTGTTATGGGGATGATGAACTGCAAAATTACACTGTGTATGCGAACTGCAACAGCAAGGACAACACAGGCATGTGAGTACAGGCAACGTGACACACATGAGGGAGACACACCACCAGGGCTACACAACACATACACACCTAGGCCATCTGACTCATTGCCTACACTGATGTTGCCAGGGAAGACGGTGCAATGCACAGACACCACACCCATTCCCAGTTGTAGTCAAGTAGCCCACAGGTGCAGTAAGCAAATGGCAGTCAAATGTGTGACCACAGACAACGCACATCACAAAGTGAAGCACAGGTTTATTACACAGTTGCAACATGTCGTAACCACTACAGATGCAAGGTAATCCCACCTGGCAGCGGGCACACAGTCAACAACTGTAGACGGAAGGAAGTCCATGGGTGTGGCGCACATCACCTGTAGGGACACAACAGCTACCAGCCTGGATGTGCAATCACGTCGTCGGTGGACACAGTTGACCAAACGAATCTGAAAGTACCCTGTGAAGGACAGAAATGACACACAGTCAAAAGCAATGGAGTACAGGACAGAACAGCAAAACTCATGCACAATACATGTTACAAGATACCCACCCAGAACCAAGTTAGCATGTCAACACTGTTGGGGAGTACAGCCCACCTGTTAACACACATCGCAACACACATCCAGACAAGTAGCCCATGGACACACTCCAACAGCACCAGAGCACCACCCACACATCATGCCAACTCACATCATTGACATGACACCTCAGGATACTCACATTCAGCTAAAGAAGTTGGTGATGAGCTGTGTGCGGACATCACCATCATCATCATCATCATCATCGTCACTGGCATCGTGGTCCAGGCCAGGATCCTCCACAGGTGGCGGATGTTGGTCATTGTCATCCTGGATGAGAGGCAACTCCTTCCGCACTGCCAGGTTGTGGAGCATGCAGCAGACGATGATAATCTTGCACACTTTCGCAGGGGCATATGGGAGGGACCCTCCGGGCTTGTCCAGGCAGCGGAAGCGGCTCTTCAGGAGACCAAATGTCCGCTCAATCACTCTCCTGGTCCGACCATGTGCCTCATTGTAGCGCATCTGGGCTGGTGTCACAGGGTTCCTGAGGGGTGTCAGCAACCACGGCATGTTGGGGTATCCCGAGTCACCTACGGACAGACAAGTGCACATTAGCTGACTTGGAAAAGTGGGCGGAATACTACAGATCAGATCACACACAATGGCACAAAGTCAGTACACACCGACAAGCCAGGCACGCTGGTTCTGCATCTGTGCCATCATCCTGGGGATGCGACTACTCCTCATCACAAAGGCATCGTGTGCTGAACCAGGGAAACGGGCACACACGTGTGTGATGGTCATGTCTGCAAGACACACCACCAGTGCATTGACCGAGTGGTAGTGCTTGCGGTTCCTGTAGGCCTGCTCCTGGGCCTGTGGTGGTACCAAAGCCACATGTGTCCCATCAATGGAGCCAATGACATGCGGCATCCTCCCCAGGGCATAAAAGTCACTCTTCACGTTAGTGAGTCGTCGCAGTCTAGGGAAATAGATGTACCGGTTCAGGAAGAGCAACATTGCCGCCAAAACATCGCGGAGCACACGGCTCAACATGGTCTGTGACATCCCACCAGCAGTCGCCACAGTATGTTGGAAGGTACCAGTGGCAAAGAAGTGTAGGGCTGCTATCACCTTCACCTTGGGGGTCAGCGCTGTAGGATACGGCCGGCCAGGCTGCAAATGTGGGGACAACTGCACTGCCAAATCCTCAATCAGTTGCCTGGTGAAGCGGTACCGTCGGATGCTGTCCCGTTAGACCATCGTTGCCAGGTCTGGGAATGGTCGATGGACAGCAGGAGCCCTGCAGTGCAGAGGAGAAGTAAGCAAGATTGTCAGTCACCCCACATATGCGGCATTGAACACACTCAAGATCCCAACATACATCATTATGAGGCACAACTACATGAAGTGTGCAGTACCGGAAGGACATGTATGGTACATACATGGCCAACATCTGTCAACACGGTCCAACAGGTGGCATCAATTAGTCCCAGGTTGGCCCATTGGATATCATGAGGCCGTGTCACAGTTCCCATCTCCTGCTGCCGTGTCACAATAACTCCCCACAGTGACATGTGAGGACAGATGTGCCCCAGGCACCACAGCTCAACGACAGGTACATTCCCAGGGACCCTGTAATGCCACATGGACACTGGCATTACATGGAGTATCATGTATACACCACAGCAAAACAACCATGACCCCCACAGGTAGTGGCCCCACTTGCCACGGCAGGACAGACATGGACGTCTGTGACACACACACGCACAACATCAAAGTCCATGCACACACAACGTGGATGTGGAGACTGTCTCCCATTGTGCACATGAAATCAGAGACATTGTAAACACTACATGCACAAAGACTGTGGAGGACCATCACTATTGTGCCACTGGGACACCCTGGCTCAAACATACCGTCCCACATGGGACTCACGGGGTATGTGACATGACATACACATACACCACCGTGAAATGTGACCATGGCACATGCACAGATATGAACAGTTGCACATCACAGTGGTCATGTACACGTAACACCCAGGATCCTGTCCCCATGAACACGTGCACAGCCTGGGGGTGGCTGCCCACAGGTGACACCCACAGGACAACATGTACACCAACATACACACAATAGGAAATGCAGCCTTACATGCCTTATGATAAAGTTTGGACAGGCTGTCGTGATGTAGGTGTGCCCCTCACTCCCTGGGAGCTATCTGTGGCTGGCATATGTCCATCTGAGACAGGCATGCTGACATATGCCAGTCACATGTACAGTGATGCGTTGTACTGCAATGGACCGATCGGTGCCTCCGGCCGGCCCATTGCATTCAATGTGTGCGGGTACGCGTTGTACCCCTGTGCGCGTTGTACTGCAATGGACCGATCGGTGCCTCCGGCCGGCCCATTGCATTCAATGTGTGCGGGTACGCGTTGTACCCCTGTGCGCGTTGTACTGCAATGGACCGATCGGTGCCTCCGGCCGGCCCATTGCATTCAATGTGTGCGGGTACGCGTTGTACCCCTGTGCGCGTTGTACTGCAATGGACCGATCGGTGCCTCCGGCCGGCCCATTGCATTCAATGTGTGCGGGTACGCGTTGTACCCCTGTACGCGTTGAACTGCAATGGACCGATCTGTGCCTCCGGCCGGCCCATTGCATTCAATGTGTGCGGGTACGCGTTGTACCCCTGTGCGCGTTGAACTGCAATGGACCGATCGGTGCCTCCGGCCGGCCCATTGCATTCAATGTGTGCGGGTACGCGTTGTACCCCTGTGCGCGTTGAACTGCAATGGACCGATCGGTGCCTCCGGCCGGCCCATTGCATTCAATGTGTGCGGGTACGCGTTGTACCCCTGTACGCGTTGTACCGCAATGGACCGATCGGTGCGCACCCATTGACAATGGGCTTGCCTGGCAACGGACGCGTTTTCGAATTTCGAACGAGTCGGTTGCTGTAAATTCAGTTGGTCACCCACAACAATGTTGCAAAATCATGTATGTCATGAAGTTGAAGATTTGAAGGATGCTGTGGGCGTGTTTTGGTGCTGCTATTCCATGGATTGGCCAGATTCAGAAGATGCAAACGACTTGGACCTATCACTTTGGACACAAGGGACAGTATCTGCCTCTCCAGCACATATATATTGCTGGCTGTTCCCCTGAGAGCTCACTTGCCTGCACTACATGCTCCAGGACGACATCTGTCACTGCACTGCTGCTGTCTCTGCCCCTCTGGACCCTGCAATGGCACGTACTGTGGAGAGAGCCCCAGCCTTCAGCCTTGAAGAGAACCAGGCCCTGCTGGACAGCCTACTTCCACAGTACAGCAAGCTGTATGGGACACCAGGGGAGCAGGTGAGTGTTCTGTGCACTGCCTTTCTGAATGTGCATTTTGTGTGACTAGCAAGGCTGAAAGTCTGCACGCCACTGGCTAGCAGGCTCACTGAGTAGTTGTCACCCCCCATAGTGTGTAGTGACTTGCACTGGACAGGTATGGTGCAGTGACAGTGCATTTGAACATGGTTTTACTTCCCATGCAATGATACCATGTAGTGACGTCTGGCAAACTGTCCATGGGCAGCTTTGCACTGCCTGTGTACATCATGTGCCCCTGTGATTGAGACATGTATATACAACTGTGTCATGCACGGATATGTTGCATGTGTGGTAATGGCCTTTTCACTTTGTCATCCTGACAGGTTAATGCCCATCGGAAGCAGGATATCTGGAAGGACATCGTCCGGGCCGTCCGGTCCGTGGGGGTCTACAAGCGCCGGATCCGCAACTGCCAGAAGAGGTGGCAGGACCTTCGGGGCTGGACCCGGAGGATTGCACGGGTCCAGCTGAAGCTGTCGCCTCCTCGCAGGAGGGGCGGAACACGGACCCTGACCCCCCACATGCTCCAGATCCTGGCGGTGGTGTTTCCAGACCTGGATGGGCAGCTGAAGGCCAGACAGCAGCAAGGAGGGGGTGAGTCAAAGACTGCACTGTGAACTCTGTATTACATGCTTTGTGCCCTCCTCTGGCCTGGTTCAACTGCCACAGTGCAGCAGTCATGTTGTCCAGGAGCCATGTCCCTCTATTGTGCACTGCCCACTGCTCATCTGATACCCAGGTGTGGCCCTTACATTCAGGGAATTGTGTCACTTGGGACTGTGTCCTTGCAGTTTGCTTCACTAAAGGTGGGGGACAGCATCTTTTTCCCTAACTCTGTTGTGGGCATCATGGGTGGGTCCATTGTTCACACAACGCCTGGGTTTGGACATGTGATCTGCGTGTTGCTTTGATATGCGGTCCACTTGCTGAGCTGAGCCACCACATGTGCCTGGGGTATGTGGCACACGCCCATGCAGCGGGTGGGAACAATGTTTGGGCCCCAGGAGTGTGCAGATTACGTGTGTCACACATACATAGCCAGTTATCCACTGTCCAGGGCACATCCCTCATTCATGTGGAGCAGGACAGTCATGCCTACTCCAGGCCATGCAATGCACTCTGTACTCCCACTCCCGTGTATCAGCTGACACATTGTGCACAGTTATTTGACCCCTCAGGTGTCTGCCTCTGTGTCAGTGTGCTGTGGATTAGTTGCCAGGGCTGCTGGGGTGTTTCTTGGTAGGGGCTCAGCATGCCCCTGGAGATGTGACCATAGGAGACGATACTTGTGTGTCACATAGGTGTTTGATCAGCTGCCCGTGCAGACTGGGGTATGCGAATGTGAAGTTCAGGCAGCTGTTCCCCATTCACAGCAAATTGTGAGGGGCTCAGGTTCAGAGGGTAGTGTGACAGGTCTCCCATATGTCCAATAGGTGTGACCTGGACAGATGAGGGTTAAGATGATGTGTTGTGTGGGGATGTACATGTGCACTTGTGCAGCTCCAGGACTTGCATTCCCCATGACCTACTATTGTGACACAGTGCATAGTGTTGTTGTCTGGCTGCCAAGTCATACATCACTGAGACAGTGATGTATGACTTAGCAGTCATGCCTCTGCCATGGCATGTGTCAACTTATTGGTGGTCCTGCAGGGGAGTGACATGTGCTACATGCACACCATTGTGGCGCTGGCTATCAGGACATGGGTGCATCATGGTGTCTGTCGCTGGTATGCATCACATGCATTTCCTATTTGACTCTGGGCATCCCTTTCATCCGGAAACCTGTACTGACTCAGTGGCAAGAGCTGTGATGTGTGCATGTCCACATGCCACACCGTGTCCTCTGCACTGTCCAACTACTGTGTACTTGGTGCATGTGTCCACACTGGGGTGTTGCAATCCAACAGACACCAGACAGATGGGTGCAAGGCCATGTGGGATGTGAGTGCCATGATTGGCATCAGACTGACAATTGGCTTCTCCTGTTCAGTTAGGGCACTTTTAGCAATGTACAACTAATGATGCCAGGGCTTGCTCTGTAATGTGCTGTGCTCACAGTGGTGTGTGCGTTTGGTGCAGGTGACTGATGTCTGTCTGTTTCCTCATTGTTTGCAGATACATCCACGGCCACGGAAGGGGACAGCTCCACGGACCAGGAGGAGCCAGAGAGCCAGACTGGGTCAGCAGCCGAGGAGTGGTCGGAGGGACCCAGTGGCACGGAGGGCGAGGGGAGCCACACCGAGGAGTCCTCAGCACCATCCACCTCAGCTGAGGACCAGAGCAACTCGGAGGATGACTCCCTTGTGGAGGCGGGTGTCAGCAGCCACCACACCCCAGCTAGTGTTGCTGTCCCCGCCACCACCAGCACCACCACCGCCCTCCCATCGGCTCCCATTCCCCAGGTCCGTGGAGGCTCCCATGTTCGGGAGCGTGTCTCCTTTGGGCCAGGCACCGCACCCCCTGCCCCTGTGTCCCCTGCTGCCCTGAGTGAGGAGTCTGTGTACCTCCTTCGCCAGCTCCATGTAGGGCAGACAGCCATGCTGAGTGTCCTCCATGCGCACACCGCACTGTTGACTCAGCTGGTGTCGTTCATGGAGGGCATCTCATCGGGCATGTCTGACCTACAGAGGGGCAACAGGTCCATGGACTCCTCCCTGACGGCAGCAGTGTCCCTCCTCAGACAGTCCCTCACCCCTCCTGCCTCTGCTCCATCCACACTCCCCAGCACCTTACCCGTCCCAAGCACACACACACCGGCACAGGCACACACCAGCACACACACGTCCAGCACACAGACACACACGCCACAAACTAAACGCACACGCACGCACAGTCAGGGGACTGAAACCAGACTCACAGGGGATGGGGCCCTGGTACACACACACGCATCCACGGGCACTGCGCAGTCCTCAGTTGCCTCTCCCTCCAAAGCACCCTCCCTTGCCTCACCTGCAACTCCAAAGACCCAGCGCCTCTTCCTCAGTGACCTCGGCCTCTTCCCCTCCGATCCAGCTGCCCCAGCATCCAGGGGGAAGAGGAAGCCCCCACACGGAGCAGAGTGCCCCTCGCCCACGGACACCCTCCCCCAGGCGCAGACAGACTGAGGCCCCCACCCGCAAGTACCCCCGGAGTGCTAAGAGCAAGACCCCGCCGCCGCCCTGCAGCTCAAGCACCAGGTCTCCTTCCTCCATCCCTCAGGCCCCCACTCCACAGGTGCCCCCACCACACCCTGCCCCAGGTTCCCCCACCCACAGATATACCATCCCCAAGAGGCTCCGGCCTTCTCCCCCTGCCACTTGCTCTCCCGGAACCACACCCCCGCTGCGCTTGTCTGTGCCACTGATGTGGTGAGGGTGTCCTCCCCCTCTGTCCAGCCCACCTTGCCTGTTCCCCATTCTCCTCCCCTGGTGGTAGGCACTGCAGTGGAGTCCACTACCACCCTGTCTGACTTGGGCACTGCAGTGGCGGACCTGTCCACTCCATCTGCAGGGTCCACTGCAGTCGTGCCGGCACCCACAACATCTGAGCCATGCCCCCAGTTGTGCCGGCACACACCATGTCAGACACCTCCACTGCAGTTGTCAGTGGCTCTCCAGCACCCACCACCCCTTCCCTGCTTCCTCCTGGTGAGCCCTGATCCTGTCCCTGCGGTGCCTGGCCTACCCCCGGTTGCCCCTCATAGTGGATTGTCCCTGGTTTTGTGCAGGCATGTGTAGGGTGGCATCTGCCACTGTCACCCACTTGTGACTTTGTTGATGGACTGGCCATTGGCCTTTGTTTATGTTCTACCGGACTTCTACTTTTAATGCCACATATGCTGAATAAAGCAACTTTCTGTTCTCTAGTGCTTTTGCTTCTGATGTACATGATGTTGATGATGCTAACCATGCCCTTGCTGCAGTGATGATGATATTTGGTCTCATGATAATGAAGTGTTACTGTGCAGGAACCCATGTGGTCCAGGGGGAATGTGTCCTATCCTGTGGTGTATCCATGTCATCCATAGCAGCATCTGAGGGTGTCATGTGTTCAGTATTTGGCAATGGGATTTCCTACTTAGATTGGCAATTTCACATCTGTGGCTTCCACCCCTGCACATCTGTTGTGCCTGCCATTGTTCAATTCGTCTACTTCCCTGACCGTGTGGCCATCTCCACTGGACATGCAGGTTTGGGCATCAATGGGGAAGGACTCATCTGTGTTGTCAGTGCAACATTGCTATACAAGTGTGTTGGATCTGTGCTGATGATTCCGTTGGCACTTCCATGACCAGGCTGATGTGACGGGAGCCCTCATTTGGTGCTAATTGTTGATTGTGTGACCAAGTGCTCAGCTGACATGGTGGGGCCCTACTGAGGCAACATATGGCACAGCTTTCCTCACACAGGAGTGGAGTCCCCTCATGGCAGTGTGTACTCCTGTGACATTGCCTGCGCCCAAGGTGTGTGTTGTATGTGCATGTCTGTGTGTTCACTTCCGTTTAGCTGTGCATGCTGTGATCCCTAGTGTTGTACCTGTTTGTGATGCTAGCTGAGTTGAGCTATGTTCCCCCAAAGTCTTCTCCCTGGGTTCTCTGTGATGTGGGTGCATGGCACATTACTGGTCATCAGGGTGTCACCCATAGGTGTGCTTGCTGTCAGGGCTGAGTTTGTGTGCAGACGCAGCTGGGTCACAGTCAGGTTTCCCCTTGGCACTTGTTGTTTGCCCCTGTCATGTGATTTCCAGTTTGTGTTATCTTTCAGTGATTGTGACACGTTATGTGTGTGACTGCTGGCACTCCTCAGGGTCCGGGCTGCAATGTTGGTTGTTGTCTATGTGTGTTCTTTGTGGGTGACCTTGGCTTCTTCATTGGTGTGTGACTGTGGCTGTGATCCCATTGGTTGGTGTGGTATTGCCGTCATGTCCATGTACTGCGTAGTGTGCAGTGTGTCAGACATTCAGGAGTCTTGTTGAGTGTCCATGTGTGATGTGTTTCTGCACCTTGGTTCCCACCCACCACCCTGGAATAGTCATGGGTGCATGTGCAATGTCACCAGTGCATGTGTGCTTCACTGCTGCACATTGTTGGAGGTCGAGGGGTGTGGTGTTGAGTGTGTGCAGATGAGAGTTGTTGCCCGGCTAGGCCCCTGCCTCCATGTTGGCCTTGGCTCACTGGCCATGCTGTTTGATTTGTGCTTGTGTAGGTGTGATGGTAGTTAGTTGCTCAGTACACATGACTGTGGTTCACAGTGTGAGCCACATTTAGCTTTGTCATCACAGTGGGATTGTAATGCAGCCCAGGGTCACCACATTGTGGGGGCCCTGGGGGTGGTGCTGTGGTGTGTCTGTGTCTTGCTGTGTCAGTTGCTGTCCCTACGTGCCTGTGTGACATGTGTGATTTGTGCTCCCTCTCATCTGACAATGCCTGCTTGCCCACATAGGGAATTTGGATCCATGAGTTACCTTTGTGTGGCACTGTATGCACATCTGTATGATTGGTATTCATGTCTCCTCATGTGTTGTGTGGTTGCCTGGGGACACTGGCACCCCCACCCTCACCTGTTGTGTATGATGTGCAGGGTGGGTCTGCCTGTTTGTGTTTGTGCATCTGCACCACTGCATTGGCATATCTTGGGTGTGCCATTGGCTGTATGTAGTTTGGTGGGTTTCCCCTGCTGTCCCTGGGACTCCTAGGTCATCGGTCAGCACAATGATCATGGTTTGTGTGTCCCATTGCTGCCATGGTATGGTATCTGTTCACCTCACATCTGCAGTCTCCACAGGGTATCTGCATGTGTGTGCCCATTGGTGCAAATATGTGGGTCTGCATTCTGATGGTCACTTCTGTCATTGTGTCATTGATGATTGTTGACGGTGTCAGCCCCCATGGGTGTTGTTTGTCTGCACATGGCCAAAGTTATGTCTTATTTGCACTGCAGGATTTGGCTCCCCCAATTTATGTTGCAATGGGACACATACACTACTTTGCCACTGATGTGTTTGTTGTTCTGTGACCAGGGATCATCCATGCAGTTTGGCAGTTGCACCTCTTTCTTTGTCAACACTTACCTTTTGGTCACTGTGATGATGGGGGTTTGGACCCCATTGCCACAATGTTCAAAATGTGCTTCAGCTATGGACCCCACACTTACATTTTGGTCACTGTGATGATGGGGGTTTGGACCCCATTGCCACAATGTTCTAAATGTGCTTCAGCTATGGACCCCACACTTACATTTTGGTCACTGTGATGATGGGGGTTTGGACCCCATTGCCACAATGTTCAAAATGTGCTTCAGCTATGGACCCCACACTTACCTTTTGGTCACTGTGATGATGGGGGTTTGGACCCCATTGCCACAATGTTCAAAATGTGCTTCAGCTATGGACCCCACACTTACCTTTTGGTCACTGTGATGATGGGGGTTTGGACCCCATTGCCACAATGTTCAAAATGTGCTGCAGCTATGGACCCCACACTTACCTTTCGGTCACTGTGATGATGGGGGTTTGGATCCCATTGCCACAATGTTCAAAATGTGCTGCAGCTATGGACCCCACACTTACCTTTTGGTCACTGTGATGATGGGGGTTTGGACCCCATTGCCACATTGTTCAAAGTGTGCTTCAGCTATGGACCCCACACTTACATTTTGGTCACTGTGATGATGGGGGTTTGGACCCCATTGCCACAATGGTCATGGCCTGCTTGCATTGTGGGTGCCACACACATATATGTGTGGCACATGTGCTAGGGGGTCACATTGTATGTTCAAAGTCATGTTCGGTGTTGTAGGCATTTGACACAGTCTACACACGCTTGTCATGGTGTTGGGGGATGTCTTCTTCTTGCATTCCCTAGGTTGTGGTGTGCTGGTTGTGTCATGCATTGTCCATCCTATGAGTGGGGGTGGTAGTAGTGGTAGGCATCCTGCCCCCCTGGCTAAGGGTGGTAGTAGTGGTAGGCATCCAGCCCCCCTGGGTGAGGGTGGTAGTAGTGATAGGCATCCAGCCCCCCTGGCTAAGGGTGGTAGTAGTGGTAGGCATCCAGCCCCCCTGGGTGAGGGTGGTAGTAGTGGTAGGCATCCTGCCCCCCTGGGTGAGGGTGGTAGTAGTGGTAGGCATCCTGCCCCCCTGGGTGAGGGTGGTAGTGGTGGTAGGCATCCTGCCCCCTGGCTAAGGGTGGTAGTAGTGGTAGGCATCCAGCCCCCCTGGGTAAGGGTGGTAGTAGTGGTAGGCATCCTGCCCCCCTGGGTGAGGGTGGTAGTAGTGGTAGGCATCCAGCCCCCTGGCTAAGGGTGGTGGTAGGCATCCAGCCCCCTGGCTAAGGGTGGTAGTAGTGGTAGGCATCCAGCCCCCCTGGGTGAGGGTGGTAGTAGTGGTAGGCATCCTGCCCCCCAGGGTGAGGGTGGTAGTAGTGGTAGGCATCCTGCCCCCCTGGGTGAGGGTGGTAGTGGTGGTAGGCATCCTGCCCCCCTGGCCAAGGGTGGTAGTAGTGGTAGGCATCCAGCCCCCCTGGGTAAGGGTGGTAGTAGTGGTAGGCATCCTGCCCCCCCTGGGTGAGGGGGGTAGTGGTGGTAGGCACCCTGCCCCCCCTGGCTAAGGGTGGTAGTAGTGGTAGGCATCCAGCCCCCCTGGGTGAGGGTGGTAGTAGTGGTAGGCATCCTGCCCCCCTGGGTGAGGGTGGTAGTGGTGGTAGGCATCCTGCCCCCTGGCTAAGGGTGGTAGTAGTGGTAGGCATCCAGCCCCCCTGGGTGAGGGTGGTAGTAGTGGTAGGCATCCAGCCCCCCTGGCTAAGGGTGGTGGTAGGCATCCAGCCCCCCTGGGTGAGGGTGGTAGTAGTGGTAGGCATCCAGCCCCACCTGGCTAAGGGTGGTAGTAGTGGTAGGCATCCTGCCCCCTGGGTGAGGGTGGTAGTAGTGGTAGGCATCCAGCCCCCCTGGCTAAGGGTGGTAGTAGTGGTAGGCATCCTGCCCCCCTGGGTGAGGGTGGTAGTAGTGGTAGGCATCCAGCCCCCCTGGCTAAGGGTGGTAGTAGTGGTAGGCATCCAGCCCCCCTGGGTGAGGGTGGTAGTGGTGGTAGGCATCCTGCCCCCCTGGCTAAGGGTGGTAGTAGTGGTAGGCATCCAGCCCCCTGGGTGAGGGTGGTAGTAGTGGTAGGCATCCTGCCCCCCTGGGTGAGGGTGGTAGTGGTGGTAGGCATCCTGCCCCCCTGGGTGAGGGTGGTAGTGGTGGTAGGCATCCTGCCCCCCTGGCTAAGGGTGGTAGTAGTGGTAGGCATCCAGCCCCCTGGCTAAGGGTGGTAGTAGTGGTAGGCATCCTGCCCCCCTGGGTGAGGGTGGTAGTAGTGGTAGGCATCCAGCCCCCCTGGCTAAGGGTGGTGGTAGAGCATCCAGCCCCCTGGGTGAGGGTGGTAGTAGTGGTAGGCATCCAGCCCCCCTGGGTGAGGGTGGTAGTAGTGGTAGGCATCCTGCCCCCCTGGGTGAGGGTGGTAGTGGTGGTAGGCATCCTGCCCCCCTGGCTAAGGGTGGTAGTAGTGGTAGGCATCCAGCCCCCCTGGGTGAGGGTGGTAGTAGTGGTAGGCATCCAGCCCCCCTGGCTAAGGGTGGTGGTAGGCATCCAGCCCCCCTGGGTGAGGGTGGTAGTAGTGGTAGGCATCCAGCCCCCTGGCTAAGGGTGGTAGTAGTGGTAGGCATCCAGCCCCCTGGGTGAGGGTGGTAGTAGTGGTAGGCATCCTGCCCCCCTGGGTGAGGGTGGTAGTAGTGGTAGGCATCCAGCCCCCCTGGCTAAGGGTGGTAGTAGTGGTAGGCATCCTGCCCCCTGGGTGAGGGTGGTAGTAGTGGTAGGCATCCAGCCCCCTGGGTGAGGGTGGTAGTGGTGGTAGGCATCCTGCCCCCCTGGGTGAGGGTGGTAGTAGTGGTAGGCATCCAGCCCCCTGGGTAAGGGTGGTAGTAGTGGTAGGCATCCTGCCCCCCTGGGTGAGGGTGGTAGTAGTGGTAGGCATCCAGCCCCCCTGGCTAAGGGTGGTGGTAGGCATCCAGCCCCCTGGCTAAGGGTGGTAGTAGTGGTAGGCATCCAGCCCCCCTGGGTGAGGGTGGTAGTAGTGGTAGGCATCCTGCCCCCTGGGTGAGGGTGGTAGTAGTGGTAGGCATCCTGCCCCCCTGGGTGAGGGTGGTAGTGGTGGTAGGCATCCTGCCCCCTGGCTAAGGGTGGTAGTAGTGGTAGGCATCCAGCCCCCTGGGTAAGGGTGGTAGTAGTGGTAGGCATCCAGCCCCCCTGGGTGAGGGTGGTAGTAGTGGTAGGATTCCTGCCCCCCTGGGTGAGGGTGGTAGTAGTGGTAGGCATCCTGCCCCCTGGGTGAGGGTGGTAGTGGTGGTAGGCATCCAGCCCCCCTGGCTAAGGGTGGTAGTAGTGGTAGGCATCCAGCCCCCCTGGGTGAGGGTGGTAGTAGTGGTAGGCATCCAGCCCCCTGGGTGAGGGTGGTAGTAGTGGTAGGCATCCAGCCCCCTGGCTAAGGGTGGTAGTAGTGGTAGGATCCAGCCCCCCCTGGCTAAGGGTGGTAGCAGTGGTAGGCATCCAGCCCCCCCTGAGTGAGGGTGGTAGTAGTGGTAGGCATCCTGCCCCCCCTGGGTGAGGGTGGTGGTGCGCATTCAGGCCCCTGTGTGCATATGTGGCATTGGTGATGGGCATCCCGCCCCTATGGTGCTGCTGTTGCTGGTGTAAGTATATTCTGCATCCCTCTGTGTGTGTGTGATGTGTCGTGTACGTGTTGTATGTGTTTTGTGGTTGGTGTCTGGCTTACCTTCTGCGCCGTACGCGTCCGTGCCTGTTCCGGTAGTAAATGTAGAATATTGGTATGATCGGGACGAAGGGATTCATGGTTGGTTCGTGTCGTTCGTCCTTCTCGTTGCTTCGCGTCGTCCTCGTCGCTTCGCCTCATCCTCGTCGCTTCGCGTCGTCCTCATCGCTGCCGTGTTCATCTCGGAGCCGTGGATCGTGTTGTGGCACGAATCGGAGCTTATGTGCGCCTCTCCCGGATGCTTTGACGTGCCGTGCGTAGCGATGGGTTCGGCGCGTACGGAAAGCGCATCGTACTTGTCCGGCCGGACGGGGCTGCATTTTTCCTTCCGTGCGACTCGATTCGGCGTTTCCGGATTCGCCTCGGTCGGGGAACAGGACCTGGTTTGGGTGAGTACGGCTCGGCCGGATTCTTTGCTGTTGTGCGCATCGTACTTACTTGTTCGGTGTGCTGTACGGATCGGTCGGGAAACAGGCTTTCGCATGGCTTTTTTCCCGACCGAATGGTGTTGGGTACGCCTCCGACCGAGATCGGAATCGGCCCCTCAGTTGGGTAATGTAATTGGGCCTTGTTTAGTTGCAAATTTATTGATCTCTGAGCGCTGGATCAGTTTTGGTAGCAGAGGATGGTTATTGGTTAATATTGATTAGTTTGGCAATAATTATTGATTATTGATTTTTGGTTATTAAAATGAAAAATTAGTGTTCGTTTTGTTTCATGTAGTCTGGAAATACGGGTACGGAGTTGCCTAAGATCCCGGGATGATGTTATTTTAGCCCCAAGGGGGAAGAGGAATAGTGTGGAAAAAGTATCACACTACAGAAGTACTTTGTCTGTTGTCGTAATATCAAACAGTGAGATGCTGTTGATGTTATTTTAGGGATTCATTCTGTTAAGAAAAGGTTGTGTGAAATAGTGGAAAGTCCGCTTCCGAAATTTTGGCTTACATCCCCAAAGGAGTACCAAGACTTTTTTTCATTTGAAAATCCTCTTCCGTAACTTTGGCTAGTATCCCCAAAAGAATACCAAGACCTCTTTTCACTTGATTGGGAGTACAGTAGTGCTGGTCATTATTTTACTAGAAGTAAAAGAAATCTTTTCGAATGATTGAACTATCTCTTTATTTAGTGGAGCAGACAAAGTAGCATTGTTTTGTGTTGTTTCTAACAAGAATTTAGTTAAGAAAAACTTTGTAGTACATTGCCGTATTATTTTGTAAAGGGAGGGTCAGTAGCAGGAGTTATACTGACGTCACAAAAAGCCGCGCTGGCATTGGTCGAGACAGTGGGCGCGTAGTGAGCCGTGATTGGTTGGTTGATGTGACACGCGCTGGCATTGGTCAAGATAGTAGGTGTGTAGTGAGCTGTGATTGGTTGGTTGGTGTGAGTCGTGCTGGTATTGGTTGAGATTCGGCAAATAGAGTGAGAGGATTTACGGAAGGTTTTCTTTGTTTGTTTTTGGTTTATTTATTGAGAAAAAGAGAGTTTAAAATGAAGATGGTAAAAAGAATACAAGATTTCTTTAAAAAGGATAAGCCGATAGTTACTAGAGAGGGGCTTCCTGTACCTCCTCCAAGATCACCTGCTTCTTTCATGATGTTAGAGCATGGATATCATACGTGTACATGGTTAGAGAACTGGCTGGGTTACACAGCAGATGATGGAGTTTTAGCTTTTCCAAAGCATGGCACTTTTAATGTGAGGATATTAGAAAATTTGAGGAGACAAATGAATTCATTAAAACCAAATCCCAGACCTATGCAGTATGAGGCGCTTGAAGAATGGGAACATGAGGCATATAAAAGAGAGAGAGACAGGAATGGGATAAGATATAGGAATACATTGAGGAGATATTCAGAAGCTAGGTGGGATGATCAGATGAAGAGATGGAGAAGAGAAGTGATTGCAGATGGGTTATATCCGGTAATAGTTGCTGAGGATCAGGCTGGAGGAAAATGTAAAGAGAAAAAGAATAATGTTGAGACTTCAGAATTAGACATTGATCCAAATGAAATCGATGATGAATTATTAGATGAGATGCTATTAAAGAGACCTCCACCATATCAGGAAAGCCCGGATGGGATTTCTCCAAGTGCACCATTAAGTGAAATAGAAGTTCCACAAGTTATGAATGTTCCGGTAGCTTCACAGTCTTCATTAGGTACTCGAAAGTTACAGGAAAAAGAGATTGACATGTTAAACAGGACAAGAGAGAAGTTGACTCAGAAAATTAGCCATTTAAGTTTAAATGCAGAAGCATTGTCAGTACCAGTAACAATTGGTCCTATAGTTCCATTGTACAGTAAGCGTCAAAATATTTCGAGAGTGCATACATTGACAATTCCTATGAATAGTGTCAGGAATGCTAGTGGATCGGAACCGGTTGAGAGGAGTGCTTCATTGATTGATCTTCCAATAAATGAAAAGGTGATTGAAACACCAAAAAGAAGTGTGCAGATAGATCCTAGGAAATTAGTGTAGAATGTGAGAGAAATGACTCCAGTATCAGGGGTTCAGTGGGACCTTCGCCGGAGGAGTTAGATATTTGGATAAAAGGAATAGAAACTAATAAGTCTAAAATGAGTATAGATATAGATAAATTGAGAGTAGATCTGGAAGAAATGATTAATGGTACAATAAGTCCAGAAAGATTGAGTAAATATCAGGATGAAGAGTTGCTATTTTTGTGTAAAAATATTACATGGAGAGCGAAGAATTTACATGAGAAATTGGTAGAGGTTGCACAGGAATATGGAGTGGATATTGGAAAATCTAATGCTTGCTTATTTAGTATATTTCTACTAATGATAAATTGGTTAACATTAATTGTCATTGTGCCTGTCTTAATGGTAACTAATCAAAAGAATGACACTAATATTAATGGTGTGATGAGTGAAAAAGTAGATACTAAAGGTTTATGTTTAAATTTCTTTTATTGATTTCAACAACATGAGGAAACATACATGTCCAGCAGAAGCGATATATATCGTAATATAGCCCGAAAGTCGGACTATCTCGAAGGCCAATAAGAACAACTAGACACAAAAAGAAGAAAAACAAAGAAAACCCTCCATACCCACCACCCTCTTCCCCCCCTCCTCCAACCCTCAGGCAAAACAAACCAAGGCAGAAGTTTCCCGGGCCCACTATTATAGGAAGTCGTCGAGCAAGAAAACCTAGGGAGGCATGTGGCCGCCCGGCCGTCTAAGAGTGGGTGGATCTGCAAGCCATAGAACCCTCAGATATTTTGGGCAGGTGAGCTCTGTAAACTCCACAGTCATTAATGTGAGAAAAGGTTGCCACAGATCACAAAAAGAAGCCCACGGGTGCGCCAATGTGAGCGAGATCTTCTCCATGCCCAAAATTCCCCAGAGTCTGTGAAGCCACCCCAGGTAGGTCGGAATCTTCGGAGTACCCCAGTGGGAAAGGATCTGTTGTAGGGCCGCTCCTAGAGCTAGGGCCATCTGTCGGCCTCTCCTCGCCTTGAGTGGGAAGGTGAGTGAGTTAGGGAGACCCAGAAGGATGTACGCCGGCAAGCAGGGAATCTCAGTGTCAAAATGTAAGTCGATATCATCTAGGACTTGCTTCCAGTAGCCCGTGAAGGAGGGGCAGTCCCACAAAAGGTGAGTCAAAGTGCCAAGCGAACCACATGCCCTCCAGCAGTTGGGGCTGCGGGAGGGATTCCCTTTGTGAAGCCGGGGGGGGGGTCAGATACCATTATGTAGCGATTTTTGTGGCAGTTTCAATAGATGCTATATTATGGGCCGAATGCCGGGCTCTATAATATATGTCAGACCATTCCTTCTCTGACAATGTACGTCCCAATTCCCCCTCCCAGCGCAACTGACTAGGGGATTTCCCAGTTACCGGGGTGTCCCGAATGAATCTGTATAAATCCATCGTCAGACGGGTGTCCGTGTGTCTCGTTAGGAGCCACCTCTCAAAAGGGGTAAGGAGCCGCTCCGCACCTCCACGAACCTCAGGGTGCATCACCCAATGCAGGATCTGCACAAAGCGGAAACGCTCTGAATCCGGAAGATCCCGGTCTCCGCGGAAGTCAGAGAAGGACCGAGGCCCTGTTACGTCAAAGAAATGCCCTACGGAGCGTCGGCCCTCCTTGGTCCAGTGTGTGAATCCCGCCGAGTCTAACCCTGGGGTGAAATCTGAGTTCTGCACTATAGGGGTAATTGGTGATGGAAAAGTTGTCAATCCCCGGGAAACGGCCACCCGGTCCCATGCCAACAAAATGGGATGAGTCACCTTGGAGAGGTATAGGTTCCGGGGTCTGGCAGATCGAGTGAGGAAGGGAACGCCCCACAATGGCTGTCTGGCCAAGGACCTATCCATAAACAGCCAATGTTTCTCGGATTCAGGGCGAGACCATTCCACCAATGCGCGCAGCTGTACCACCCACCAGTACGCCTGTAAGTTGGGGACACCCAAACCCCCATCCAGAGGAGCCCTGTAGCCAAATTCTCTACTCATCCTGGGTCGCTGGACCCACCAGATGAAGCGCTCTATGTCCTTTTGAAGGGAGAGAATGACTCCCGACGGAAACGCCAGTGGAAGCGTTTGGAACACATAGATAATCTTGGGGAGGATGGTCATTTTTATGGCCGCAATGCGGCCCAGCCATGAAAGCGAGTAGGGCCTCCATTTCCGGAGGCAGTCCTGCACATGTCGCAGGATCAGAGTATAATTTGTGGTGTTAGTCATCTGAAGATTAGCGGAAAGCTGCAGGCCTAAATATGGAATCGTACCTGTTGCCATTGAAGACTATACGACTGCTGCAGAAGGGCCAAGGTGTCCGGGCAGAGGGACAAGTTAAGAGCCTGTGACTTATGCACGTTAATCTTAAACCCCGACGCCAATGCGAACCTATCATGCACAGTTTTCTCAAGGATTACCCAGACGGCGAGGAAAAGGAGGAGGGCAGCCCGGGGACGCCGCAGTACAGGTAAGTGATTTTTAATTTACTTTTACTTAATGTCGAATTACTTGTTAATGGGGGGTGGAGGCGGGGGCTGGCCAACTCTGCTCCGCTGCGGAGTGTGCGGAGATTTGCCTTCTCCGCGTTCTCCGCCGAACGCGGAGTCGGCAAATCTCCGCACACTCCGCGGGCGAAGCGGAGGTCTCCGCCCGGGCTTACTTTCAGAGAGGGAGATTACAAGAAGGGTGAGACTTATGCTGCCATGACCCTAGACTGGTATCATAGGGGGAAGCTTTGTTTACTTAGACAAAAGACTGACTATAATAATTATTTCATTGGTTCTAGTGAATGTGATCATGCTTTCCTAGTTACGGGAGGATGAGGATTAAAAGGAGGAACTGATCCTGTCTTTCCAGGAATCTATTATGTGTGTGGTAAGAATGCCTATTATAGGTTGACTGCACATTGGTATGGGTGTTGTTATATAGCAATAGTATTTCCTAAAATTTACCATATGGATGAAAAACATGGAATCAATGAAATAAAGAATGGACTAATACGTAATAAGAGAGACAGTTTTTCATAAATTATAGGAGATGTTTATGGAGCATTAATACCTTCAGTTGGGGTTATACTAAATTTGCATAAAATTAGAAAATTGTCCACAGTGGTTGATCGTTTATCAACAGACACTGCTGGTGGGTTTTTAATGATCAATACTGAGATGGTTGCAATTAGATCTATGGTTTTGCAAAATCGACTTGCCCTTGATGCATTATTGGCTAAAAAGGGTGGAGTCTGCAATATATTGATAATACAACAATATTGTACTTGTATCCCTGACAAGAGTAAAAATCTTGAGGGGTGTATTAAGAATATTACAAATCTTCATCAAGATTTATCCGAATTGAAGGTTGATGGTGCTTGGGAGAAACTTGGTAAGAGTTTTTCTTCTGTGGGAAATTAGTTTTCAACATTTGGGAATAGTCTATTAGGGAGAATATTAACACCTATTATTGCAGTGGCTACAGTGACACTAATGATTTTCTTGATTTATAAATGTTGCAAATGCAAGAAAGAGACATCTGATAATAAACGAGGAGCAAGAAAAAGAAAGAGAAGAATTAGAACTAGAGGATAGAAGAGGAAACTATTATGAAATGATGAGGGATTTAGATGGAATAATGATAAAATGTGAGAGAACAACAGCTTTTTAAGTGGCAAATTGTATTGGTGGGTATTTGGTGATGGCTCAAAGATGCCATCAAAGGGGGGATTGATGGAGCAGGGTTTTCGAAAAATAAAACCTGCTCGTATTGAGACCCCTAGTAACATTTTCTAACTTTCCTAACAGTGTGCAGTGAAAAACATGTGGCTTTAATAACTAACATGAGGGAAAATAATACTGCGCAAGCGCGTACTAAAGCACTGAACTAGGCCGCAAATGCTTGACTAATGAAGATAAAGAGACTAATGCTGCTTTTTGTGCATGATTATTAACGTTTGTCAGACAAACCTAACCTGGGTTGCGCATGGTTAGATGCAGCATTTGGGAGGGTGCGTAAAGAAAATCATTTTAAAATGATTAATTATATTTGTTTTATTTTCCGTAGAAGCATGGGTTAAGAAAAATAAAGAATTATTAACTGAAAAAGCAAAAGAGAATGTGGAAGGAAGGGAAATATGGGTGACCTGCAAAATTACGGGTGCTTGCCAAAAGTTTAATGTGAAGACGAAAAACAATCGACAAGTGATGAACATTTCCTCTGGAAGCGCACGAGTGGCACAAGGAGTAACAGAAATTGTAACATGGCCGGAGAGAGAAGGAAACTGAAGTCTGATGTTGTATACTTGTATTTCCTGAGATGATGTAGTTGTAATGATGAAAAAACAAAACAATAGAACATTGAGAAAGATGAACATGCCGAGTGTGGTGTGACAGTACACCCCCTTCCTTAACCAATCAAAATGTAGAATTTGTTCAAAAATGAAACAAGCGTGGGTTAGACTTTTAGGTTATAGGGTATAATTGAGGTGCCCTGGTGGGAGGGGTTAGCTAGCATTGCTCCTGTTCCGAGAGGTGCTGATGGCGTTAGGTGTGATCGTCGCTGTCGTCGGTTTGCAGTAGAGGCCTACCTGTTCCTTTCCCTGTTCCTGATTCCTGACTTAGACTTTGCCCTTACAAATCTTCTTGAGGGGCCCTGCTGCTCCCCTGGCCAGTGAGCAGATTTCCTGTTTCCTTCTGGTTTAGAATAGATAGAAACCTGAATTTGCATAATGATTTGCAAATGTATTTTGTCTCTGAAACTTTTCTCTCTTCGCCTTTCCACTCCTTCAATGCACTGTCGATGTGATGTGATTTGTCATTTTCTCTTTGCTAATTGTTTATTCAGTGATTTCCATGATTTTTACTGTGTATTGGTAATTGATGAGCATTTATTTCACATTATTTAGATAAAAAATTACAAATATACACTTTGTGTTCATCTTTATTTAGAGAGTGTTATTAATTATTGCCATCAACTATTAAACTATAAAAAGATGCCATTGTCACATTATTTTCTATGAGTAATGCAGGTTCGGTTGGAGATTGGTAAGTTAGGTCTGAACTTTGCATTTTACACTGAACCCAGCGCGAAGGGACTTTGTTGGGTAATGTAATTGGGCCTTGTTTAGTTGCAAATGTATTGATCTCTGAGCGCTGGATCACCTACATACAGTGATTTGAGCAGTTAGATATGAACCCATTCTGCCCTTCTTGCACTCAGACTCATTAAACCCAAGCACACACAGCAAGTAGCATGCCCACATAGAGGAGGACAGGCTATTAGCATGTTATGTCATGTAATTGTGTATACAGCGTTCTAACACCCAAAGGTGTCTTGGCACTAGTGTGGAGTCATGTAATAGTATTAGTTGGGAAATTGACATAATGAAGTGTGTATTTACCATTATAACTCGATGTTACTGGGGTACGATATAGTGGACTAAAGTAAGTATGTGTTCGATATTACTCTTTTCAAGCATTAGCTTAAAATTATCTAAACATATGAAGAGGACCTGTCGTCAAAGCACTGTGATGTCACAGTTATGGTGTTTGTCTTGGTTTACCAGCACCATGAGGACAAGTCCGGCCCCCTACAGTGTAGACTACAACCTACACACACAAACACACACACACACACAAACACACACACACACACACCTTGTACTCTGAGTAAAAAACCAGTTAGATGGAACAGTTTAATTACTAGGTACCATGTGTGTGTAGCTAAAGGAAAGAGAATCCGGAACAAGATAAAAGGTCAATGCAGGATAATACACATGGCATTTTTGTGGGACAATATGGAGTTTCCTGCCTGAAACCAATGCAGATGCCTTACATATTAAAATAATTGTCAATTGATGTTTTTGTAATATGATAGCATATACTTCAGAACTTTCAACCAATCCTAAAAGTGGCCATCTCTGGCCATAGATTCAACATCATAACTCTGTGCTTGCCACCAGATTCTTTCTCCCTTATGTAGGAAGCTATACTTCTCATATTTGAAACAGCAGAGGCTCTCGACCACTTCAGAGGTGACTTCTAGAACACAAGTTATTATTTCATGTCATAGTATTCCTGAAGGGCAAGCATTTAAAACTACACTTTTATCATAATATACAGACTACTGAGCTCATTCAATGTTGCTTTCCATTTTATATAAGAGATAAAGTCGGAAAAAGAATTGAAGAACCCGAAAGAGTCAGGTCTCATGTAGAGAGAAAAGAGGTCGCAATCTAGGACCTCCCATAGTAGTTGCAAAGAAGGCCAAGCAACACAATAAAGTTGGAATTTGTATTGAGATGAAATGAAATTTGTACTTGTAAAGCGCACTGATACCCTGGGGTGTCCTGGTGCTGTACGCATACCGCTGTGGAACCCTTCCTGGCTTTTCCCTGTGAAATGTCCACTCCTGGGCACCCCCAAGGTGAAGCCAGGCATCCCAGCGCTGGTGGGGCCGTTGTGGAGATTAAGTAAGCTATTGCCCAGAGTTGCAGAGTGGGACCCATGATTAGAATAGGCACCGAGGCGAGAATTATCAGGTCTGAGGAAATTGAGCCCAAGACCCGCCGAGGTGGGAATTGAACCCTGGTCCCGGGCCAGATCTCTGCATCAGGGTCTGCCGCTCTAACCATTGAGCCACACTTCTCCACTAGAGATGCATCTCTCTACAAGGCCATCAGAGAGAGTACCCTCATCCCCCGACTGTTCATGCCATGATAGCAGACCTATCTAGAATCGAGGAGCATTGCCACTTTTACCACCACTCAGTTTTGGTGCTTTCTCAGCGGCAAGGGTTTTCCAGAATGTGGTGAGGGGTGTACGTGTTAGTTTTCAATGGTGTTAATAACATGTGCAAACTATTAAGGGGGACATCATGACAAACTTCAAGTAGTGTCCACATGATTCAAGAACAGTGGCCTGATGCTCAACGACTTGACGTCAAGCCATTTTTTGGGTATGTTCTCAGCAGACAGCATGAAACCTTTCATAAAGGAGCAGGATGCCAAAGATGCTGCAGCAGCAGGGAATGTGTCAGTCATGAGAAACATTTTAGTATAATTAATTCCGTGGGGGATTCAACCTCTATTAAACGCATTCACTGAATGTTTGTGGTAGAAATACCTACCCTCTGTGAGTGGAATCCACTGCACCATAAAATGGTTCAGGATATCAAAAAAGTATTCCTTGCAGACACCACAATGTTAATCTTCAGCACAGATAACAAAAACTGGTGGTTGATGTCAGGGCTTGTGGCCTCAAAGCAGCCCTGCTTCAAAAGACTGTAGGGGAGGAGCCATGAGTCAAAGTTGAACAGAGGTCTTCAACTCGAGGTCGCGTGCAGTTTTGTACTGTAGGGATTGCTACCTTTTAGCTGGTGTCTCTAAAACTCACAGACTCCACTCTTGATGGTGTGTCACACCATAGCAGCAGGTCCCGCACTTGACATAACGGAGGAGGCAGCAGCCCAGTCTGCTTGAGCTCATGTCATAACCATTCACACCATTGGCTACAATCCCAGTGACACACTCCTTCGCGCTGCAGATGTCAACAGTAAAAGGCCAAACACAAGGTTGGTTGTTCACCAGAGTATTTCGAGTATCTAAAGTGCTCCAGAAGTGCTACACAATGAAAGTGTGTATCTAGTGCCATAAGGGCAGAGAAATTAGACATATACATTCATCCATTAAACAATTAGTTTTACACATGTTGAACACGAGGGTTATATTTTGTCATAGAATACTATGTTACATATCCCGATACTAATCCAGTGAGAAATATAATTATACAAATTCAATTTGATGTTGATGATGACTTGCCAGGCTCTGCCATCTGTCAGTTGTCTGTGGTTAGTCCACATGTAGGCACACTATTTGGAGCAGAAAAGGAGGTGGTGGCAGATGGGCAGATAACTGAGGACTTTCCAAGTGAAACCAGACATGTTAAGGATGAGCACATTTGAGGTCTATTTAATTACGAAACCAATGTGGCATACCTCTGTGGGTGCTATGGAGGCATTTAGATGTGTCACCTGGTTGTCACAGTGGAGGCTACCCCTGCTCAAGTTGTTGCTAATGGACTTGATATGGAGATTGCATAAAAGAAGAACATGATGATTAGTAAATCTAATTTATAAACTAAAGAGAGGGGGATAAATATGTATGTGAGTGTTATGTCTCCCTATCAGTGGGAGGTGTGGGAGATGAGGCGAGCGTATCAGTGGGGAGTTGTAATGTAGTGTAAAGGTGGAAGAGTTTAGGTTCTTAGCTGGCCTCGCATTAAGATTTTCGGGAACAGAGAGTCCATACAGCAGGCCATGGTGCATGGTAGGGAAGGCCCGTTTATCGTGGGAGTGGCATGGTCTTAAGATCTGGGTCAGTATCCAGGAACAGCCTTTCCCACCTGTATTCTGAAAGACACCTGCTTTACCCTCCTCCTCTCATCCTGTCACTTCTTTTTCAGGTTCCCCCGTGGTGCTTATTCCACCCGCAGTGCAATGTTAGAGTCTTTCATGATCTAACACTTGGCCTTCTCCACTCCACTGAGTGTAACTAGGCTTAGCATTTAGTTCCCTTCCTCTTTAGTGGTGTAGACTACATTATGGAGGGCATAGCAAGTCTCTGGCAGTGAGCAAAGTAACACAGAACTTAGGGGAAGAGCGCAGCGGCTTAGAATGTAGGATGTATTTATGCTTGCACGGTTAATATGTGTAAGGTGTGGGTGATTTACGTCAGATGAATACTGTTTCCCTAAATTTTTTTCATTCAGAAATTTCCATAGAGGAGACAGAGATCTCCACTGCTGCCGATGAGATCTTCACCTGTAGGCGTAATACTAAAGTACGGTTGTAAAGTTAACTTTACCCTTGTACATTTGCTTGTAAGAGGATCCACCCCCTTGTACAATGGACTGGAGACTCATACACCCAAGTACTCCGGCATCACCCATAATGTGCTCATTCGGATGCCAGGATATTCGCCACATGTTAGGAAACTTGCCATACAGACTTGAGAAGGACCTTAGCAAGCATTGACATAGCCAATTGATTTGGCTCTTGAAGTTCTGTCATCCATAGCACAGATATAGTGCAAAAGTGTAGACACGAAAAGAGAGCCGGCGGGGATGGGGCAAGCAGGTAGAATGGACAGATGTATGGGCAGTCAGGAAAAGAGCGAAAGGAGTGTCAGAAGGTTTTTAGCTTTGGCACAATAAGAATTTACTGGGTTTTAAAGCATGCAATAGATTTTATCTCAACAAATGTTATTACCAATGCTAGTAGCATTGATATAAATGTTTTTTTACTAAAGGTTTTGTTCCTATCTAGAGAAAGTATTCTTGTAAGCTTCAAATCTAGCTTCAAATCAAGTCTATGAGAGGTGTTCTACCACAAAATTGAGTTTTAAATATTTACCCGCCAAAATATTGTATCCATAATAAGGAATACTATATATATATATATATATATATTCTGCTCCATTGTCCACCTTGGCGTACGCTGCACTCTTAGCGACGGGTGCAGACAAGAATGGAGGTGGGTCCATTCAGAACATCAAAGCTCCTGTGTCGAAAGAACACGCTGCACTCACGAGGTTACTTTTAATCCATTTATTTGCAAGGACGCGTTTCGGCTTTCTGCCTTCTTCTAGCTCGCATGTAAAACAAACAGCAGATGCATGACGGCACTTTTAAAGTCATAGCTGATTTTCCATTGAACGCTGTGAATGAAAGGGAAAGAGGGATTGGTCAGTCCCGTACCAATGTCTTTTAGCCCCTCCGTTGTTATTACGGGAAAACTGCAATCCATACTCCTGGAGTACATTAACATTAAAAGTCACACTGACTAATGCAGATTTTACTTATTGTACCACAATGGGGCGCTCCAAGAGTATACAGTTCATTCAAGAATTACATTTCTCCTCTCTTCACCGCTGTCGTACACAGTACCTCATCACGTTGTTTCGGTGACCCTTATGGAAAAACCCCTCGTCAACCACCAGGCTCTATGGCACTCGGCGCAGGAGTCGGTAAATATCCAGATCTCCACCAGTCTGTATGGCTGGCGACTATGTCGATGCTGGTGCCTCAGCTGCCCATGTGGCGGTGCAAGACGCCATAACATACTCCGCTCCATTGTCCACCTTGGCATACGCTGCACTCTTAGCGACGGGTGCAGACAAGAATGGAGGTGGGTCCATTCAAAACATCAAAGCTCCTGTGTCCAAAGAACACACTGCACTCACAGGGTTAATTTTAATCCTTTTATTTGCGAGGACGCGTTTCGGCTTTCTGCCTTCTTCTAGCTCGCATGTAAAACAAACAGCAGATGCATGACGGCACTTTTAAAGTCATAGCTGATTTTCCATTGGACGCTGTGAATGAAAAGGAAAGAGGGATTGGTCAGTCCCGTACCATTGTCTTTTAGCCCCTCCGTTGTTATTACGGGAAAACTGCAATCCATACTCCTGGAGTACATTTATCAGAAACAGTATTGTCAACTGCGGATAAACAGCTGTTAGCACTTGGCTTATCTTATTGTCCCACTAATTGTTTCAAGTATACCAAAACAAGGGTTGATGTTTTTAAATTCATTCGAAAACTCAAGCTTCGGAAACACTTCCAACTCAAAAAAGCGGTGGAAACTGCATCTAATATCAGGCCATCGCCAGGACTGAGTTCCAACTTACAAGCATCGGATATTGGTACACTCAGGGTAGTACAATCACTGGCCATTGATGATGATGCAGTATCTAATTCTACTCAGGAGGACTTACGCGAACTTGGTATAACATGTAATAGACCAGCGATTAGCCCTTTTCGACCACCCTCTACTTTCATCCCAATGATGCCAAGGGATGCTATTGATGTTTTCAGTGAGTGTGTGATTGATGATTTGAAGAAGTTAAATCGTAAAGTCTTACAAGAAACTAGACACCGTAAATATTCTGAGATTCAATACTCTAAACTCATTCACAAATTACAAGAAAACACAGAACTCATCATTAACAAGGCCGATAAGGGAGGAAATATCGTGTTGTGGCCAAGGACGCTCTACATGGAAGAAGCTGCACGTCATCTTAATGATACTGAATGTTACCGAAAAGCCAGCTTTCAAGAATTAAGACAAATCAAAGACTCTGTTTTTGCCGAATTGGCCCAATGGAAACGTGTGGGGTTGTTGACTAAATGTGAATACGATTTTTTAAAGAATGAATATCCCATTACTCCAGTACTATACTTTATCCCAAAAGTGCATAAAAATGTGGTACCGGTTCCAGGTAGACCGATAATTTCAGCACAGAAAAGTTTGTTGGAAGCAATGTCCAAATATGCTGATTATTTCTTACATCAATTTGTAGATAATCTACCTTCCTTTATTAGAGATACCGGGCACTTTTTAAGTAAACTTGAAAAAGTAGAATGGGAAGAAGACTGTCTTCTAATTGTCATGGATATTTGTTCTCTGTATACTAGCATTCCCCACTCAGATGGTATTAATGCAGTACGCTATTTCTTAGATAAGCGGAGTATTCATATGTATGATAACAACAAAATGATTTTAAGAATGATCGAAATTGTTTAACCCACAATTTCTTTATGTTTAATAAGGAAGTTTTTCAACAACTACGTGGGGTGGCTATGGGTGCATGCTTCTCCCCTAGTTATGCGTGTTTACACGTTGGCTGGTGGGAGGAGCATGTCCTCAATACTACACATAAGTCTGTTTTTGATGAACATATACTACATTGGTGGAGGTTCATTGATGATATCTGTCTTATTTGGAAGGGATCTGCCAAATCAGCTGAACAATTTGTGGACAGCCTCAATGTCAATCTGCTTAATCTTAAATTTACAGCTGACATTAGTAATGAAAGAGTCCAATTTCTAGATGTGGAAATTTTTATTAAGGATAATGCAATCCATACCAAACTACATAGAAAGATAACAGCAGGCAATTCTGTACTTCATGCTAGTAGTTCCCACCCTAACCATCTTATTCGGAGCATTCCATATGGTGAATTTTTAAGAATTAGACGCATTTGTAGTCATGAAGAGGATCTTAAAAAATGTCAGACAGAAGCTTTTGATAGATTTAAAGTTAGAGGCTACAAGACTAAGGATCTCAGGGTAGCTCTTGATAAAGCCAACAACAGTACTAGGGACGAGTGTCGTCCAGCAGTTACTATTTCTAGTACCCTGCCTATCAATACCATCAGGGATAGCATCTTGAAGGAAGTTGAACCTGTTAACAATATTAGACTGATAACCACCTATAGTAAACAGGAAAGACAAGTACGCAAAATTTTGTATAAAAACTGGCCGATTATGCGGTCTGACATTACATTATCGCAAATTCTACCTGAGCTCCCATTACTAACGTTTAGAAGAGCTCCATCAATGAGAGACGCACTAGTGAAAACAAGTCCTGAAGTAATTACATCTAGGACTTGGCTATCAGCAAGATCAGGATTTTTCAAATGTAGTTCGTGTCGCGCTTGCAAATTTGGTAAAAATGTTTCTGAGTATGTCACTGCTTTCAGTCCTCAACCAATTAAAATACAAGGTCATTTCACCTGTAGGACTGATTTTGCGGTGTACGTTTTGGAATGCACCTGTAATTTACTTTATGTTGGAAGCACCAAATTGCAAGTGTTTAATAGAATTCTTCAACATTTAAGAGCGGTTGTGAATTCAGATCCTAACTATCCAGTGGCACGTCATTTGAAGTTAATCCACAATAACAATCTCAAAGACCTAAGTTATTTTGTTATAGGTTCAGTACCTAAAAGTATCAGAGGTGGCAATAGAGAAAAACAATTAAGACAGCTGGAATCTGAATTTATCATGCTGCTTGACACCAAGATGCCAAATGGTCTTAATAATAGCGACGATTTACACAATTTTTTATAAACTTTGCATTCTTATTATTCGTGCTATGTAATATATTGTGGGTTTTTAGATACAATTTAACTAGTTTTTATTTCTGCTGATGCTTGGTTTTAATCTAGGTTCGCCTGGTTTTACCAGGTTTTGGCGGTGATTTTTTCTGGTTTCTTTGGTTCTTCTAACCTTGTTTACATTTTTATACAATATATACCGTTTGGGCATTAATGATGTGTTTCCCTTCTAAATAGTACTATGATCCCTCATTCATTTTTTATAGAGGCTTTTCCTGTCTGATTTTTTTGTAATTGAGGTCACAATGCACATGCATCATGGTGGCTTTCACCGGGATTTTTCTTCGTTTTACTTGGTTTTACCTGGTTTTACCTGGTTTTACTTGGTTTTATGGAGTATTTTACCGGTTTTTAGCCCCTTGTTTCATGTGTTTAGATAGTTATAATAGACAGTGATCTTACTTTTTATACTGCCTCTATTTATAATGATGAGTTACTATACAATTTTTGAATTTTTTGAATTTTTTGATTTTTGTACATTTTTGGAACTTTATTGAGCTTGGTGTAAAAGTTTATATGAATTGAATACTTTCAAACATATTTAATATATTAATGATCGAACGTCTGCGCTCAGCGTATATGTTTTATATGCACTTGCACTTTACTTCGAAATTTCAATGAGGGTATCTGTATTGCTGCTACTTATTTATGATATTTATTTTTGACACTTAGCACTTTCTCTATTGCACTTTTTGCACATGTATTATAGCAAATGTAATTTATCTATATGCCAGATCATTGACATCAACATGTTCAGTATTGGTGATGTTTTTTACTGCATGGTCGAGGTCTTTTGAGCACTATGCTTTTATGACCAATCTTATTTCGAGTTATCTGTATATTCTGTTGCAACTATGAATAAGGAAATTGTTGGTGCGGTCCCTTTTATAAACAAAACAAATGTATTTAGACAAATAGTTGTTGTTTTTTTATATAACATTGTGCCAATACTTGACGATATGACCGTTACCACGTTTGCAACTTTAAGATCTTTTTATCTCGATTACTGGCATTAATTAATTTATTTGCATTTTTTATCAGGTGGTTTTGGGTGTCACTATATATGTGGTCTATTGGGTCCAGTGCGTCATGTGAACAAGACCGTGGAAACGCGGTCGAAACGCGTCAGGCTGGGCACTTGCTTGATTTATTCCTTGTACTTGTAACTGCAAATAAAGAAGATTTACAATTTCCACTTTGTGGTCCGTACCTGTTTGGTTGCTGGAGGATAGAACCTACCACAGGACTGTGGTCATCATACAATTTCGATGAAGTACGGATGTCTTCGTTGCTACGGACCCTCCCTCCACACAGTGGCTGACCGGCAGACAGCTGACATCGCGGAAGTGATTACTTGCCAACCCGGAAGGGGTATTTTCCGAGTCAGCCCCCGCAGTTCACGTATTGGATTTCGGAGTTTGACTTTCCCGAGGGATACAGTGCAGGGACCCGAGGAGTCGGAGGACGCTAAAGGTACCGAATCTGTGTTCCGAAGGGTAAGCGACTCGACGGATTATTGCAAGAACATTGCGGGTGGTAGTGATAGTGGAAAACGAGATTGCGCCAGACTTGAAGGTTTGTTTGGCATAGCAGTGATATTTTTGCAGGATACTCACAAGATGATATCAACAGCTGACGCGCTGCGGGACCGAGAAGCCGCAGCAGATGCCCTCTTTCTTAACATACCCGAGCTAGAAGTAGCGCAGAGAGGTCATGTTACTAATGTGAACACCAACAACGATGTAAAAACTTTGCTCAAAAAATTGGAAAAATTGTTACGTACCGAAATGTCTAAATGGTGGGAAAAAAAGTCCTTGGACAAATATAAAGAGGCGGGAAGGGTTCCACGCGGTTTGCGTGTTATGATTGCCCCTTCATTTGAAAATCCTAATCCTTTGATGTTGAAGGAGTGGGCGACGAACAACTTGGATGCTTCAATGAACATGGTGGTCATTCTGATAAAGTATGCCGAAATCGACAGAGTCGAAATTGTCAAACAAATAGATGAAGTAAATGCATTGCTGGAAGCTAGTGAACATAAAGATCAGGTCAAGAAAGGACGAGAGGAAATCGAAATACGTTTGAGAAAATATGAAGAAACTATCAAAGCAAGAAAGATTTTCAAATTCGCTAGAGATAAGCAAGACTATGAAACAGGACGCATTTTTACCTTTTCAAAGAAATTTGACAATATAAAAAGGCGAGCACTTGTCAATCAAGGTAATATGATTAGTGCCTCCTCATCAACGGCTTCAGTAGATTTACAATCTTCAAATGCTGAAATTAGTACTGCCGAAAGTAGCATCGATTCTGATGACAACATTAGTAGCAAAACATTGCAAATACCAACTAATTTTGCACCAGGAGAAGAGCTGAATTTTTTAGTGGAGGACCGCCGCCAGACATTAAGACCGCGCAATCATGTACTGAAACAAGGAGAAGGAGGAACCAGCGCAGGAAACAAAGGCGGAAACTCAGGCTACAAAGGCAGAAACAAGAAATTCAAAAACTAGATTCAGCAACAATCGAATTTGACAACACAGTAATCAATTTATCAGAAACAGTATTGTCAACTGCGGAAAAACAGCTGTTAGCACTTGGCTTATCTTATTGTCCCACTAATTGTTTCAAGTATACCAAAACAAGGGTTGATGTTTTTAAATTCATTCGAAAACTCAAGCTTCGGAAACACTTCCAACTCAAAAAGCGGTGGAAACTGCATCTAATATCAGGCCATCGCCAGGACTGAGTTCCAACTTACAAGCATCGGATATTGGTACACTCAGGGTAGTACAATCACTGGCCATTGATGATGATGCAGTATCTAATTCTACTCAGGAGGACTTACGCGAACTTGGTATAACATGTAATAGACCAGCGATTAGCCCTTTTCGACCACCCTCTACTTTCATCCCAATGATGCCAAGGGATGCTATTGATGTTTTCAGTGAGTGTGTGATTGATGATTTGAAGAAGTTAAATCGTAAAGTCTTACAAGAAACTAGACACCGTAAATATTCTGAGATTCAATACTCTAAACTCATTCACAAATTACAAGAAAACACAGAACTCATCATTAACAAGGCCGATAAGGGAGGAAATATCGTGTTGTGGCCAAGGACGCTCTACATGGAAGAAGCTGCACGTCATCTTAATGATACTGAATGTTACCGAAAAGCCAGCTTTCAAGAATTAAGACAAATCAAAGACTCTGTTTTTGCCGAATTGGCCCAATGGAAACGTGTGGGGTTGTTGACTAAATGTGAATACGATTTTTTAAAGAATGAATATCCCATTACTCCAGTACTATACTTTATCCCAAAAGTGCATAAAAATGTGGTACCGGTTCCAGGTAGACCGATAATTTCAGCACAGAAAAGTTTGTTGGAAGCAATGTCCAAATATGCTGATTATTTCTTACATCAATTTGTAGATAATCTACCTTCCTTTATTAGAGATACCGGGCACTTTTTAAGTAAACTTGAAAAAGTAGAATGGGAAGAAGACTGTCTTCTAATTGTCATGGATATTTGTTCTCTGTATACCAGCATTCCCGACTCAGATGGTATTAATGCAGTACGCTATTTCTTAGATAAGCGGAGTATTCATATGTATGATAACAACAAAATGATTTTAAGAATGATCGAAATTGTTTAACCCACAATTTCTTTATGTTTAATAAGGAAGTTTTTCAACAACTACGTGGGGTGGCTATGGGTGCATGCTTCTCCCCTAGTTATGCGTGTTTACACGTTGGCTGGTGGGAGGAGCATGTCCTCAATACTACACATAAGTCTGTTTTTGATGAACATATACTACATTGGTGGAGGTTCATTGATGATATCTGTCTTATTTGGAAGGGATCTGCCAAATCACCTGAACAATTTGTGGACAGCCTCAATGTCAATCTGCTTAATCTTAAATTTACAGCTGACATTAGTAATGAAAGAGTCCAATTTCTAGATGTGGACATTTTTATTAAGGATAATGCAATCCATACCAAACTACATAGAAAGATAACAGCAGGCAATTCTGTACTTCATGCTAGTAGTTCCCACCCTAACCATCTTATTCGGAGCATTCCATATGGTGAATTTTTAAGAATTAGACGCATTTGTAGTCATGAAGAGGATCTTAAAAAATGTCAGACAGAAGCTTTTGATAGATTTAAAGTTAGAGGCTACAAGACTAAGGATCTCAGGGTAGCTCTTGATAAAGCCAACAACAGTACTAGGGACGAGTGTCGTCCAGCAGTTACTATTTCTAGTACCCTGCCTATCAATACCATCAGGGATAGCATCTTGAAGGAAGTTGAACCTGTTAACAATATTAGACTGATAACCACCTATAGTAAACAGGAAAGACAAGTACGCAAAATTTTGTATAAAAACTGGCCGATTATACGGTCTGACATTACATTATCGCAAATTCTACCTGAGCTCCCATTACTAACGTTTAGAAGAGCTCCATCAATGAGAGACGCACTAGTGAAAACAAGTCCTGAAGTAATTACATCTAGGACTTGGCTATCAGCATGATCAGGATTTTTCAAATGTAGTTCGTGTCGCGCTTGCAAATTTGGTAAAAATGTTTCTGAGTATGTCACTGCTTTCAGTCCTCAACCAATTAAAATACAAGGTCATTTCACCTGTAGGACTGATTTTGCGGTGTACGTTTTGGAATGCACCTGTAATTTACTTTATGTTGGAAGCACCAAATTGCAAGTGTTTAATAGAATTCTTCAACATTTAAGAGCGGTTGTGAATTCAGATCCTAACTATCCAGTGGCACATCATTTGAAGTTAGTCCACAATAACAATCTCAAAGACCTAAGTTATTTTGTTATAGGTTCAGTACCTAAAAGTATCAGAGGTGGCAATAGAGAAAAACAATTAAGACAGCTGGAATCTGAATTTATCATGCTGCTTGACACCAAGATGCCAAATGGTCTTAATAATAGCGACGATTTACACAATTTTTTATAAACTTTGCATTCTTATTATTCGTGCTATGTAATATATTGTGGGTTTTTAGATACAATTTAACTAGTTTTTATTTCTGCTGATGCTTGGTTTTAATCTAGGTTCGCCTGGTTTTACCAGGTTTTGGCGGTGATTTTTTCTGGTTTCTTTGGTTCTTCTAACCTTGTTTACATTTTTATACAATATATACCGTTTGGGCATTAATGATGTGTTTCCCTTCTAAATAGTACTATGATCCCTCATTCATTTTTTATAGAGGCTTTTCCTGTCTGATTTTTTTGTAATTGAGGTCACAATGCACATGCATCATGGTGGCTTTCACCGGGATTTTTTCTTCGTTTTACTTGGTTTTACCTGGTTTTACCTGGTTTTACTTGGTTTTATGGAGTATTTTACCGGTTTTTAGCCCCTTGTTTCATGTGTTTAGATAGTTATAATAGACAGTGATCTTACTTTTTATACTGCCTCTATTTATAATGATGAGTTACTATACAATTTTTTGAATTTTTTGAATTTTTTGATTTTTGTACATTTTTGGAACTTTATTGAGCTTGGTGTAAAAGTTTATATGAATTGAATACTTTCAAACATATTTAATATATTAATGATCGAACGTCTGCGCTCAGCGTATATGTTTTATATGCACTTGCACTTTACTTCGAAATTTCAATGAGGGTATCTATATTGCTGCTACTTATTTATGATATTTATTTTTGACACTTAGCACTTTCTCTATTGCACTTTTTGCACATGTATTATAGCAAATGTAATTTATCTATATGCCAGATCATTGACATCAACATGTTCAGTATTGGTGATGTTTTTTACTGCATGGTCGAGGTCTTTTGAGCACTATGCTTTTATGACCAATCTTATTTCGAGTTATCTGTATATTCTGTTGCAACTATGAATAAGGAAATTGTTGGTGCGGTCCCTTTTATAAACAAAACAAATATATTTAGACAAATAGTTGTTGTTTTTTTATATAACATTGTGCCAATACTTGACGATATGACCGTTACCGCGTTTGCAACTTTAAGATCTTTTTATCTCGATTACTGGCATTAATTAATTTATTTGCATTTTTTATCACGTGGTTTTGGGTGTCACTATATATGTGGTCTATTGGGTCCAGTGCGTCATGTGAACAAGACCGTGGAAACGCGGTCGAAACGCGTCAGGCTGGGCACTTGCTTGATTTATTCCTTGTACTTGTAACTGCAAATAAAGAAGATTTACAATTTCCACTTTGTGGTCCGTACCTGTTTGGTTGCTGGAGGATAGAACCTACCACAGGACTGTGGTTATCTATATATATATATATATATATATATATATATATATATATATATTACCTATTATAGTTATAGTTAGGACCTTGTTTCTATTCAAAAAGCATTTTTTCTTTTGCCAATATCTTTGGCATCGTTTGACGAATCTTCGCGAAATTTTCAAAACTAATGGGGCGCTCCGGTCAGCTCCTGTCGTGAAAGTTTCGGGGTGATTCGTGAAGCGGGGGCTGAGAAAAAAGGGGGGGTAACAAAAATGTGTTTTCTCCATGCTCATTTCCATAGGAAACTTTATACAAGGCTACAGCCCGAACTGCTGAACGGAATTACACCAAATTTGGCAAAAAGGTAGGTCTTGGTTCAGAAAGTGACCTTTTTTAAATGGTATAAATCCGTTCAGTAGTTCGTGAGAAATTCATACATAAAAAAATATTAGTATCTGGTAACCGCGGTGGATTCGCAAACCCTCCCAATCACGAGCTGACTTGTAATTGGCTGCTAACACTTCAAACCAGGAAGTGTTGGCAGCCATCTTGTGACTCAGTTGAACCAAGTCACAAGAAAAAATGTTAAAAAAAGAAAAGGGGGCAGGGTAAAAACACCCTGTCCCCCAGGCCTGCTCAGGGGGTCACACAGGGACACTGAGGGCCAAAAAAAAGCTTTTTTAAAAACTTTTTGGCGGGATTTGCATAGGGTTTGCGCATTTGGCTGAAAATTTTCCAAAAACGAAGCGCGGTCTCCAAAGCTTCCTTTGTTTTAAGCCCCCGGGTGGGCCAGGTCCCGGGGGCAATGTATAAATAGGTATAGGGGACCTGCAGGGCCCCCGCTGCCCTGGGGACTGCCACCTCCCCGGGGCTATACTCATGCAAATGTGGGGGGGCATGCGCCCCCTGCAGCCCCGGGGACAGCCACCTCCTCGGGCTTTAATTAATTAGGGGGGGCTCGCAGGCACCCCCAAGCCCCAGGGACCGCCACCTCCCTGGGGCTTAATTTAAAAACAAAGTGTGGGGGGGTTGAGCCCCCCACACTGCCCCTGGGCCCACCACCTCCCCGGGGCACTAATTATTCAAATACGGGGTCTGTTGTGGCCCCCTGGCCCCGGGGACCACCACCTCCCCGGGGCTATATACATGTTGGGAGGGGGGCAGTGCGGCCCCCCTCCTGGAGCCCTAGATGGCCCTGGGGACCGCCATCCCCCAGGGCCGGCTCCAGCAATGTCCCGGGGTGCCCACCTCCGGGACATTGCAGTTTGCTATGGCAGGGCGGGAGCACTGCTCCCACCCTGTCATAGCAAACTCTGCTTCGCTTCATGGAAGCGAGAGCAGAAAAACTGCTCTTGCTTCCATGAAGCGAAGCAGAACTGCTTTTGGGCCAAGGGAGCTGCATGTCAGCATCTCTCTTTCCCCAGAAGCAATGCTGGCTCCCGCAGGAGGCGGGGAGCCGGCAGGGACCGTGGGGGCATTGGGGCTCCGCCGCCGTCCCCAACATCATGGCAATGCCCTGGGGGATGGGGTTCCCAGGGCAAAAAATGGCCCGGGAGGGGGGCCACTTGGCCCCCCTCCTTTTTCTTATTATTTAAAAAAAAAAAATAATAAGGCCTCTTTCCGCAAGCACCTCTTGCATGTTTCTGCATCTCACTTGTGTCGTTTTGCAGCTCTCTTGCCTCTTTCTGCACCTCTCTTGGCTTATTCTGCACCTCATTTGCCTCTTTCTGCACTTGCCTTTTTTTCTGCACCTCTCGTTTCTTTCTGCAACTCTCTTGTATGGTTCATCACTTCTCTTGCTTCTTTCTGCACCTTTGTTGCTTATTTCAGCACTTCTCTTGCCTCTTTCTACACTTCTCCTACCTGTTTCTGCACCTCTCTTGCCTCTTTCTGCACCTCTGTTGCTTCTTTCTGCACCCCTCTTGCCTCTTTCTGCAACCCTCTTCTCTCTTTCTGCACCTCTCTTGCCTCTTTCTGCACCCCTCTTCCCTCTTTATGCACCTCTTGCCTGTTTCTATACCTCTCTTCCCTCTTTCTGCACCTCTCTTCCCTCTTTCTGCACCGCTGTTCCCTCTTTCTGCACATCTTTTGCCTGTTTCTGCAACTCTCTTGCCTCTTTCTGCAGTTCTCTTGCCTTTTTCTGCACCTGCCTTGCAAATTTCTGCACCTATCTTGCCTCTGTCTGCACCCCTCTTGCCTCGTTCCACATATCTTTTGCTTCTTTCTGCACTTCTCTTGCCTCTTTCTGCACCTCTGTTGCTTCTTTCTGCAGTTCTCTTGCTTCTTTCTGCACCTCTCTTGCAAATTTCCGTGCCCCTCATGCCTCTTTGTGCACCCCTCTTGCCTCTTTCTGCACTCCTCTTCCCTCTTTCTGCACCCCTCTTGCCTCTTTCTGCACCTCTTTTGCTTCTTTTTGCACTTCTCTTGCCTCTTTCTGCACCCCTCTTGCCTCTTTCAGCACCTCTCTTGGTTCTTTCTGCACTGCTCTTGCTTATGTCTAAAACTCTCTTGCAAATTTCTGCACCCCTCTTGCCTCTTTCTGCACCTCTGATGGTTCTTTCTGTACCTCTCTTGCCTCGGTCTGTACTCCTGTTCCCCCTTTCTGCACCTCTTTGCGTTTCTGCAACTCTCTTGCCTCTTTCTGCACTTTTCTTGCTTCTTTCTGCACCTCTGGTGCTTCCTTCTGCAATTCTCTTGCTTCTTTATACACCTCTCTTGCCTCTTTCTGCACCCCTCTTGCCTCTTTCAGCACCTCTGTTGGTTCTTTCTGCACTGCTCTTGCTTCTGTCTAAAACTCTCCTGCACATTTCTGCACCCCTCTTGCCTCTTTCTGCACCTCTGATGGTTATTTCTGCACCTCTCATGCCTCTGTCTGCACTCCTGTTCCCTCTTTGTGCACCTCTTTTGCTTGTTTCTGCACTTCTTTTGCCTCTTTCTGTACCCCTCTTGCCTCCTTCTGAACCTTTGTTGTTTGATTCTGCACTGCTCTTGCTTCTTTCTGCACCTCTCTTGCAAATTTTTGCACCCCTCTTTCTTCTTTCTGCACCCCTCTTCCCTCTTTCTGCACCTCTGTTCCTTCTTTCTGCACTTCTCCTGCTTCTTTCTGCACCTCTTTTGCTTCTTTCTGCACCCCTCTTTCCTCTTTCTGTACCCCTCTTCCCTCTTTCTGCACCCCATTTGCCTCTTTCTGCACCCCTGTTACTTTTTTCTGCACCCCGTTACCTTTTCCTGCACCTCTCTTGCCTGTTTCTACAACTCTATTGCTTCTTTCTGCAGTTCTCTTGCATCTTTCTGCGCCCATCTTGTCTGTTTCTGCACCTCTGTTGATTCTTTCTGAAATGCTGTTGCTTCTTTCTGCACTTCTCTTGCCTCTTTCTGCACCCCTCTTCCCTCTTTCTGCACCCCTCTTCCCTCTTTCTGCACCTCTGTTGCTTATTTCTGCACTTCTGTTGCCTCTTTATGCACCCCTCTTGCCTCTTTCTACACCTCTGTTGGTTCTTTATGCACCTCTCTTGCCTCTGTCTGCACTCCTAGTCCCTCTTTCTGTACCTCTTATGCCTGTTTCTGCAACTCTCTTGCCTCTTTCTGCACTTTTCTTGCCTCTTTCTGCACCTCTCTTGCTTCTTTCTGTACTTCTCTTGCTTCTTTCTGCACCTCTCTTGCCTCTTTCTGCACCTCTGTTGCTTTTTTATGCACTTCTCTTGCCTCTTTCAGCACACCTCTTGCCTCTTTCTGCACCTCACTTGCTTCTTTCTACAACTCTATTGCCTCTTTCTGCACTTCTCTTGCCTCGTTCTGCACACCTCTTGCCTCTTTCTGAACCTCACTTGCTTCTTTCTACAACTCTATTGCCTCTTTCTGCACTTCTCTTGCCTCGTTCTGCACCCCTCTTGCTTCTTTCTGCACCTCTCTTACAAATTTCTGCACACCTCGTGCCTCTTTCTGCACCCTGCTTGCCTCTTTCTGCACCTCTTTTGATTCTTTCTGCACTTCTCTTGCCTCTTTATGCACCCCTCTTGCCTCTTTCTACACCTCTGTTGGTTCTTTATGCACCTCTCTTGCCTCTGTCTGCACTCCTAGTCCCTCTTTCTGTACCTCTTATGCCTGTTTCTGCAACTCTCTTGCCTCTTTCTGCACTTTTCTTGCCTCTTTCTGCACCTCTCTTGCTTCTTTCTGTACTTCTCTTGCTTCTTTCTGCACCTCTCTTGCCTCTTTCTGCACCTCTGTTGCTTTTTTATGCACTTCTCTTGCCTCTTTCAGCACACCTCTTGCCTCTTTCTGCACCTCACTTGCTTCTTTCTACAACTCTATTGCCTCTTTCTGCACTTCTCTTGCCTCGTTCTGCACCCCTCTTGCCTCTTTCTGCACCTCTGTTGCTTCATTGTGCACCACTCTTCCTTCTTTCTGCACCTCTTTTGCCTCTTTCTGCGATTCTCTTGACTTTCTGCACTTCTCTTACCTCCTTCTGCACCTCTGTTACTTCTTTATGCACTTCTCTTGCCTCTTTCTGCACCCCTCTTGCCTCTATCTGCACCTCTGTTGCTTCTTTCTGCCCTTCTCTTGCTTCTTTCTGCAACTCTCTTGTATGGTTCATCACTTCTCTTGCCTCTTTCTGCACCTCTGTTGCTTCATTGTGCACCACTCTTCCTTCTTTCTGCACCTCTTTTGCCTCTTTCTGCGATTCTCTTGACTTTCTGCACTTCTCTTACCTCCTTCTGCACCTCTGTTACTTCTTTATGCACTTCTCTTGCCTCTTTCTGCACCCCTCTTGCCTCTATCTGCACCTCTGTTGCTTCTTTCTGCCCTTCTCTTGCTTCTTTCTGCAACTCTCTTGTATGGTTCATTGTAGGAAGGTGGAATCTGACTATATGGTTGCCCCCATTTTTTTATGGTGTTTTGCTGGTTTATGACTTAGTTGGACTGGGACCCTGCTATTCAGGGCCCCAGTCTATCTGCTCTCTCTAAATGACATGGAGTGCACTCTAGGTGCACTAGTGATTTGATACTGTGGTGCCTTATGAGTCCCTAGTATATGGTACCTTAGGTGCCAAGGGCATAGGTACTTCACAGGCCTACCAGGGGCTGCAGCATGTATTATGCCACCCCTGGGAAGCAGACTAAATCTGACACCACAGGCCTGCTACTGCAGCCTGGGTGAGGTGGTGCTAGCACCCCTCACTGAGATATAGGTTTCCTATATCTCTCCTGCACACACATATAAACCTATCAGTCACCCCTAAGGCAGGCCCTATCAATCCTGAGGGCAGGGTGCTTGGCTTCTATGTGAGGGGGTGCCTCTGCATGAGCAGGGCCCCTCTGCAGTTCTCAGAGTCCATTCTCTGGTGCTGTTTGTGGATGCGGTTAAACCATATACTCTTAAGTGCATTATATCCTCGCGGTAAATGCTAACTTTGGAATGGCTGCATCAAAACATGTCGTGTTTGGTGTCAAACATCTTGGAATACTACCCCCCGCCAATCTTGGCGGCGGGGGTAGCATTCCACCCTTCTAGAGGGATAAGACATGTACCTGCTGTGGAAACGCGGTAGAATCCTAAAGAGCCCTGGCATCACAAAATGGATGCCACCAGTCACAGACACTGGGCTGCCCTCCTGCTGATGACCGAAACTCACAGTGGAGGAAGCCCAACAATAGGCATCCTGTCACAGGGAGGTGTAACCACCTTCCAGACAGGGTTTAGTGTATTGGGGCTGGGTGGGTGCACTCTTAGAGTGCTTTGAAGTCCTGCACTGGGGGAGCAGAAGGCTCCTCTGTGCATATGCCAGTTCAAACCAGCTCAGGGGCTACCTGCCCCTGCTCTGGCGCGAAACTGGACAAAGGGAAGTGGGTGTAGCCACCCCCTCCCTTGACCCTCCCATAGGTGGGGTCATAGAGCTAGTCCATCCCCTCTTTTTAGTATAAGAGGGGGAACCTTGCCATTGCAAAGCAGATAACCCCTGGACGACGCTCTACAGAAGAATCCTGGCCCTTCGACGTTCCACTACCTTTGGAAGACAGAAGAATCTCCCTTGGAGTCAAGGAGTGACTCCCCTGCTTGGCAGGCACCAAAAACGACAACGACGGTCGCAAACTACGCCGCTCCCGCCGGAGTCCGAAGTCCCTGCAGCCCAAGAAGTGGATTTCCTGACTTCTCCCAGGCCATCGTGAGTCCCCAGCGAAGCTGAGGCAAGTGGACCCCACGAGTAACGAGGAACCGCGACCCCTGGGTACCGTGCACTATTGTCGAGTGCAACCCCTTCACAACGTTCTACGAACTTGTGCTTTGGACCCCGTGTGGTCCCGACCTCCAGCAGGAAGCCCTCCGAAGATCAGAGGCCTACACCGTCCCGAGTGACCGTGGGCCCCTGTTGAGTGATTCCGCCCGAGGTGTCTTCGCAATCCCTTGCCCGCCGGCTTGTGGGTCCCCAGAAGACTTCTTAAAGAAACCAAAGGGCTCCCCTGGTTGCTCCAGGCCTGCCCTGACTTACCCTCGCTGGGTGAGTCCCTCAGACCTTGCTGGTCTGTGCCATCGACTTTTCTTCATCTCCCCGAGACTTGCTGCTGCCAAGGCTTGTTGGCTCCGATCGAGTTGCCGACACCGCAGTCAGCTGCAGACGTCGAGGGACCCACCGAATCCAGCTCCTGGTCGTCGTCGACGCCTCCTGGACCACGTGGCTGAAGAGTCAAGGCACCCGCAACCGACCTGAATCAACCGACGACGGTGGGCATCCATCTTCCTTGCCCCGGGTCACTGCCAAGTGACTTTGAACACTGTCCCCTCTGCTTTCAGGTCATCCTTCTTCAGAATCCAGGCTTGGATTCCACCGGACACTTCTTCAGCTCCCGCAAGCAGCAAGTCTTCTTTGTTCGCCATTGAAAACGACGCCGCGACCCGACACCAAAGGACACCTATGCACCCGGCTTCCCTGGGTGAGGTAACTCCAGCACTACGGTGCTCCTGTGGGTGTGGGCCCTAGAACTACTTACCCTGTAAGTGACTTGCTTGTAGGTTCTCCCGAAGTATCCTAAAACTCTTTATTTCCAACCGCGACTTGCCCCATTGAAGTCAACGGCGATCCGCGCCTGTGTATCCACACTGCACGCGTCCCCCGTGGGTCCTTTACTTACCTGCCTTGGGTGGTTTCGTGAGGCCCCAGCACTTCTGAAGGCCCTAGGCCTTGTCTCCCTGCAAGTCGTTGTCCCTAAGTCTCTTACTTAGTATATGGTCTGGTACGCCCCTAGGGCCCCAGCCATATTTTGTGCTTAACTTATTGTGAAACGTTGATTTGTGCATATGTTTGTCTTCTAATCTCATAAAGAGATTAGTAGAGAGTTATTTAGAAATAAATACATATATATTTGATATATATACCTGTGTGGTGTCTTTTCATTTGGTGATTCAAGAGATTATATGGTAAAACAAGCTGCTTTACATTCCTCCGAGACTTAGCCTGAAGGCTGCTCTCCACAGCTACCACTAGGATAGCTTTCTTTAAAAGGTTGTCTTAAACCTATCTACCATAAGAGTCGATTTGCCCTGGTGCAAGGTGTCCACTTTAATTAGTGAACAGCATATACCAGGCCAACTTCTCACATTGGTGGGCAGCGTGTGGGATTCCAGCTTGCCATTGTTTTACCAGAAAATCTCTATTTGAATTACTAACTGAAAACCATTATAGGTACTCAAGGTACATATAAAGTCAAGCTTAGTATCAATAAGTTCTACTGAACTTAGAGCTGTGTGCCAAGGGATAGCACACCCTTTCCACAGCTCAAGCTAGGATCAGTAGGCCACAAACTAGTGTAGGTAGTACAACACTGCACAACACTAGAATGTCCTTAAAGGGTGGACCCAGTGGATCCACTCAGCCTCAGTATAAGGACATGGCTTTCTCTGACTTGAGAGCCATGTGTGTTGACAGACACCTGAGACTAGGACAGAGTCCCTCAACACTACACCTGATAGATCTGCTGACAGCAGATGACCTTAGATTGGCTCTAGGAGCTAAAGGGTTTGAATCAGTGGGTGGGTCAGTCATAGTATCTGGGTCAGATGATGAAAATCAGAATGACCAAGACTCTGTGATTGAAGGGCCAGGCTTCAAGGGGCCTGAAAAGGACAGAGGAATTCTCCCTAAGAGAACTGACAGAGAGGAGGAGAGGCACAGATCCCCTTCCAGGGAATCTGACCACTCTTATCACTCTGGCAGAGAATTTGTCCAGCAGAGGAGCTCATACTTTTCCTTAAGAGAGACCTCCTCTGAGAGAAGGTGCAAACTGCTCCAGTATGAGGAAGCCAGAGTGGCCCTCAGAACCAAGCAGTTGGCACTGGATAGGGAAGCCCTGGAGATCCAGAGAGCTTCTAGAAAAGAGGGTTTAGAACCCCCTGGTGGCAGCAACAGTGTCCCTAGAGGCAGAGAATATATTCCTGACCATAGGAACCTGAGCAAGGTTGTTCCTCCCTACCAGAGTGGGGATGATATCCACAAGTGGATAACTGCTATGGAGAGGGCCTGTAGAGTACAGCAGGTCCCCCAAAAGCAGTGGGCAGCAATCTTGTGGCTCTCCTTTTCAGATAAAGGAAGAGACAAGCTCCTCACTGTTAGAGAGGAGGATGCTGATGATTATGAGGTCCTGAAGAGTGCACTGATAGATGGGTTTGGCTTAACCACTGAGCAGTACAGGTTGAAGTTCAGAGATACCCAGAAGGCACAGACTCAGGACTGGACAGACTTTGTAGATTGTGCATCCAAGGCTCTGGAGGGTTGGCTGGTTGGCAGTAGGGTTACTGATTTCAAAGGATTTTATAATCTAATGATGAGAGAACAGATCCTTAATAATTGTCAAAACCAGCTTTTACACCAGTACCTGGTGGACTCTGATCTGACCTCTCCCCAAGAATTGGGAAAGAAGGCTGTAGGAAGGTGGAATCTGACTATATGGTTGCCCCCACTTTTTTTATGGTGTTTTGCTGGTTTATGACTTAGTTGGACTGGGACCCTGCTATTCAGGGCCCCAGTCTATCTGCTCTCTCTAAACGACATGGAGTGCACTCTAGGTGCACTAGTGATTGGATACTGTGGTGCCTTATGAGTCCCTAGTATATGGTACCTTAGGTGCCAAGGGCATAGGTACTTCACAGGCCTACCAGGGGCTGCAGCATGTGTTATGCCACCCCTGGGAAGCAGTCTAAATCTGACACCACAGGCCTGCTACTGCAGCCTGGGTGAGGTGGTGCTAGCACCCCTCACTGAGATATAGGTTTCCTATATCTCTCCTGCACACACATATAAACCTATCAGTCACCCCTAAGGCAGGCCCTATCAATCCTGAGGGCAGGGTGCTTGGCTTCTATGTGAGGGGGTGCCTCTGCATGAGCAGGGCCCCTCTGCAGTTCTCAGAGTCCATTCTCTGGTGCTGTTTGTGGATGCGGTTAAACCATATACTCTTAAGTGCATTATATCCTCGCGGTAAATGCTAACTTTGGAATGGCTGCATCAAAACATGTCGTGTTTGGTGTCAAACATCTTGGAATACTACCCCCCGCCAATCTTGGCGGCGGGGGTAGCATTCCACCCTTCTAGAGGGATAAGACATGTACCTGCTGTGGAAACGCGGTAGAATCCTAAAGAGCCCTGGCATCACAAAATGGATGCCACCAGTCACAGACACTGGGCTGCCCTCCTGCTGATGACCGAAACTCACAGTGGAGGAAGCCCAACAATAGGCATCCTGTCACAGGGAGGTGTAACCACCTTCCAGACAGGGTTTAGTGTATTGGGGCTGGGTGGGTGCACTCTTAGAGTGCTTTGAAGTCCTGCACTGGGGGAGCAGAAGGCTCCTCTGTGCATATGCCAGTTCAAACCAGCTCAGGGGCTACCTGCCCCTGCTCTGGCGCGAAACTGGACAAAGGGAAGTGGGTGTAGCCACCCCCTCCCTTGACCCTCCCATAGGTGGGGTCATAGAGCTAGTCCATCCCCTCTTTTTAGTATAAGAGGGGGAACCTTGCCATTGCAAAGCAGATAACCCCTGGACGACGCTCTACAGAAGAATCCTGGCCCTTCGACGTTCCACTACCTTTGGAAGACAGAAGAATCTCCCTTGGAGTCAAGGAGTGACTCCCCTGCTTGGCAGGCACCAAAAACGACAACGACGGTCGCAAACTACGCCGCTCCCGCCGGAGTCCGAAGTCCCTGCAGCCCAAGAAGTGGATTTCCTGACCTCTCCCAGGCCATCGTGAGTCCCCAGCGAAGCTGAGGCAAGTGGACCCCACGAGTAACGAGGAACCGCGACCCCTGGGTACCGTGCACTATTGTCGAGTGCAACCCCTTCACAACGTTCTACGAACTTGTGCTTTGGACCACGTGTGGTCCCGACCTCCAGCAGGAATCCCTCCGAAGATCAGAGGCCTACACCGTCCCGAGTGACCGTGGGCCCCTGTTGAGTGATTCCGCCCGAGGTGTCTTCGCGATCCCTTGCCCGCTGGCTTGGGGGTCCCCAGAAGACTTCCTAAAGAAACCAAAGGGCTCCCCTGGTTGCTCCAGGCCTGCCCTGACTTACCCTCGCTGGGTGAGTCCCTCAGACCTTGCTGGTCTGCGCCATCGACTTTTCTTCATCTCCCCGAGACTTGCGGCTGCCAAGGCTTGTTGGCTCCGATCGAGTTGCCGACACCGCAGTCAGCTGCAGACGTCGAGGGACACACCGAATCCAGCTCCTGGTCGTCGTCGACGCCTCCTGGACCACGTGGCTGAAGAGTCAAGGCACCTGCAACCGACCTGAAGCGACCGACGACGGTGGGCATCCATCTTCCTTGCCCCGGGTCACTGCCAAGTGACTTTGAACACTGTCCCCTCTGCTTTCAGGTCATCCTTCTTCAGAATCCAGGCTTGGATTCCACCGGACACTTCTTCAGCTCCCGCAAGCAGCAAGTCTTCTTTGTTCGCCATTGAAAACGACGCCGCGACCCGACACCAAAGGACACCTGTGCACCCGGCTTCCCTGGGTGAGGTAACTCCAGCACTACGGTGCTCCTGTGGGTGTGGGCCCTAGAACTACTTACCCTGTAAGTGACTTGCTTGTAGGTTCTCCCGAAGTATCCTAAAACTCTTTATTTCCAACCGCGACTTGCCCCATTGAAGTTAACGGCGATTCGCGCCTGTGTATCCACACTGCACGCGTCCCCCGTGGGTCCTTTACTTACCTGCCTTGGGTGGTTTCGTGAGGCCCCAGCACTTCTGAAGGCCCTAGGCCTTGTCTCCTTGCAAGTCGTTGTTTCTAAGTCTCTTACTTAGTATATGGTCTGGTACGCCCCTAGGGCCCCAGCCATATTTTGTGCTTAACTTATTGTGAAACGTTGATTTGTGCATATGTTTGTCTTCTAATCTCATAAAGAGATTAGTAGAGAGTTATTTAGAAATAAATACATATATATTTGATATATATACCTGTGTGGTGTCTTTTCATTTGGTGATTCAAGAGATTATATGGTAAAACAAGCTGCTTTACATTCCTCCGAGACTTAGCCTGAAGGCTGCTCTCCACAGCTACCACTAGGATAGCTTTCTTTAAAAGGTTGTCTTAAACCTATCTACCATAAGAGTCGATTTGCCCTGGTGCAAGGTGTCCACTTTAATTAGTGAACAGCATATACCAGGCCAACTTCTCACATTGGTGGGCAGCGTGTGGGATTCCAGCTTGCCATTGTTTTACCAGAAAATCTCTATTTGAATTACTAACTGAAAACCATTATAGGTACTCAAGGTACATATAAAGTCAAGCTTAGTATCAATAAGTTCTACTGAACTTAGAGCTGTGTGCAAAGGGATAGCACACCCTTTCCACAGCTCAAGCTAGGATCAGTAGGCCACAAACTAGTGTAGGTAGTACAACACTGCACAACACTAGAATGTCCTTAAAGGGTGGACCCAGTGGATCCACTCAGCCTCAGTATAAGGACATGGCTTTCTCTGACTTGAGAGCCATGTGTGTTGACAGACACCTGAGACTAGGACAGAGTCCCTCAACACTACACCTGATAGATCTGCTGACAGCAGATGACCTTAGATTGGCTCTAGGAGCTAAGGGGTCTGAATCAGTGGGTGGGTCAATCATAGTATCTGGGTCAGATGAGGACAATCCGAATGACCAAGACTCTGTGGTTGAAGGGCCAGGCTTCAAGGAGCCTGAACAGGACAGAGGAGTTCTCCCTAAGAGAACTGGCAGAGTGGATGAGAGGCACAGATCCCCTTCCAGGGAATCTGAGCACTCTTATCACTCTGGCAGAGAATTTGTCCAAGAGAGGAGCTCATACTTTAACTTAAGAGAGACCTCCTCTGAGAGAAGGTGCAAACTGCTCCAGTATGAGGAAGCCAAAGTGGCCCTCAGAACCAAGCAGTTGGCACTGGATAGAGAAGCCCTGGAGATCCAGAGAGCTTCCAGAAGGGAGGGTTTAGAACCCCCTGGTGGCAGCAACAGTGTCCCTAGAGGCAGAGAATATGTCCCTGACCATAGGAACCTGAGCAAGGTTGTTCCTCCCTACCAGAGTGGGGATGATATCCACAAATGGATAACTGCTATGGAGAGGGCCTGTAGAGTACAGCAGGTCCCCCAAAAGCAGTGGGCAGCAATCTTGTGGCTCTCCTTTTCAGATAAAGGAAGAGACAAGCTCCTCACTGTTAGAGAGGAGGATGCTGATGATTATGAGGTCCTGAAGAGTGCACTGATAGATGGGTTTGGCTTAACCACTGAAGAGTACAGGTTGAAGTTCAGAGATACCCAGAAGGCACAGACTCAGGACTGGACAGACTTTGTAGATTGTGCATCCAAGGCTCTGGAGGGTTGGCTGGTTGGCAGTAGGGTTACTGATTTCAAAGGATTTTATAATCTAATGATGAGAGAACAGATCCTTAATAATTGTCAAAACCAGCTTTTACACCAGTACCTGGTGGACTCTGATCTGACCTCTCCCCAAGAATTGGGAAAGAAGGCAGACAAATGGGTCAGAACCAGAGTAAGGCCTAAGAATCAGGGTGGTGACCACAAGAAAGATTCTACCAAGTCCCAAGAGAAAGGTGGGGATAAATCCAAGGATAAGTCCACTACAGGGCCCCAAAATTCCTCTTCTGGGGGTGGGTCCCAAACTCCTTCCTCTCCTGAAAAGAAACCCTATTGCCATGTCTGTAAAAAGCCTGGGCACTGGAAATCTGATCCCAGTTGTCCCAGGAATGGCAATAAAGAAAATGTTCCTCCAACAACTACTACCACCCCTCCTGGTACTACCAGTAGTAATCCTCCAGTTGGGAGTAGTGCACCCAAAAAGTTAGGTGCTTTTGCAAGAGGAACAGAGGTGGGCCCTAGTTTAGACAGGACCCCCTCAACAGACTCCTCAGATTCTGATGGTGGTATAGGATTTGCCACCTTTACCATGGGTCCCATAGCATTGGGCAGGTACAGACTGGAGCCAATAATTAATGGTCAGAAAGCTGTGGCATTTAGGGACACAGGGGCTAGTGTCACCATGGTGGCAGGGAAACTAGTCCCCCTCACCAGCTTTTACCTGAGTTTAAATACCAGGTGACCAACATTGATGGTGTCAGAACAGATCACCCCATGGCCATAGTCAATCTCAGCTGGGAGGGGGTCACAGGCCCAAAAAGAGTGGCAGTGTCCCCAACCTTACCTGTAGATTGCCTGATGGGCAATGATCTGGAAATTTCAGCCTGGGCTGAAATTGAACACCAAACCCATCTGAGGATGTTGGGTGTCCCTGTAAAGGTTAGTGGGGCTGTGATGGCCACAGCCCCAGCCCAAGATTTTGGAGAGATGGAGCCTGGAAGAATGGCCCACTCTCCCCCAGAAGAGAGCACAAGGGTTGAAGAAAAGTCTTCTTCCCTCCAGACAGTAGGTAAGGGTCAGCCTCCTCAGGGAACTGACCCTACCCCTAGTGAAGGAACTGCCACAGAGGTAGTCAGGCCTGGCCTGGCCCCACCCCTGATGGCAGAGGACCCTTCCAAGGTGGTACCCAGTCTGGAGCAGGTAACCTGCCCCTCTCTACCCTGCCTCAGTCAGCCCAGGGCTGCAGAGGTCAGGGAGGTCAGTGGACCCCCCAGGGCCCCCTGTCCAGAGGAACCCCCCATCAGCAGATTAGGGGCACCCAGTCTAGTAGCCCTAGCCAGGTAGAAAATTCCTCAACCCACTGAGGGATCCCCCATACCTTTATGTAGGGACCACCCCCAGAAGGACTCTGTTAGGCAAGGGCAAACCTGGGACCAAAAGGTTCCAAACATGCCATGTCCCTCCAGTGTTCCACCCAAAGGGACCCAACCCCCGGCTGTAGGCAGTCAAAGGTTGACCCTTAGAGCAGAGTACCACTCAGTCATGGAAAGACAGGCATACATGGTGACCAGTGAGCTGAGAAAGCTGAGGCCAACATTCCTAGGGCCACACTTCCCTACTCAGACACCTCACCAGCCTGGTACTTTACCAAAGCACACCACAGGTAGTGATTCCCCATGGTGGAGACCCTCTCATACCCTTAGGGTGAGGGATTGCTTAGTGGACCATAAGACAGGGGGCAACCATGCTAGTGCAGGTGCTTCCTTATATGGCCACTTAGTCAATAAAGGCTCAACTGGCCAAGGTTAGCCTTATCTCCTTTCGTTTGGGGGGGTTATGTAGGAAGGTGGAATCTGACTATATGGTTGCCCCCACTTTTTTTATGGTGTTTTGCTGGTTTATGACTTAGTTGGACTGGGACCCTGCTATTCAGGGCCCCAGTCTATCTGCTCTCTCTAAACGACATGGAGTGCACTCTAGGTGCACTAGTGATTGGATACTGTGGTGCCTTATGAGTCCCTAGTATATGGTACCTTAGGTGCCAAGGGCATAGGTACTTCACAGGCCTACCAGGGGCTGCAGCATGTGTTATGCCACCCCTGGGAAGCAGTCTAAATCTGACACCACAGGCCTGCTACTGCAGCCTGGGTGAGGTGGTGCTAGCACCCCTCACTGAGATATAGGTTTCCTATATCTCTCCTGCACACACATATAAACCTATCAGTCACCCCTAAGGCAGGCCCTATCAATCCTGAGGGCAGGGTGCTTGGCTTCTATGTGAGGGGGTGCCTCTGCATGAGCAGGGCCCCTCTGCAGTTCTCAGAGTCCATTCTCTGGTGCTGTTTGTGGATGCGGTTAAACCATATACTCTTAAGTGCATTATATCCTCGCGGTAAATGCTAACTTTGGAATGGCTGCATCAAAACATGTCGTGTTTGGTGTCAAACATCTTGGAATACTACCCCCCGCCAATCTTGGCGGCGGGGGTAGCATTCCACCCTTCTAGAGGGATAAGACATGTACCTGCTGTGGAAACGCGGTAGAATCCTAAAGAGCCCTGGCATCACAAAATGGATGCCACCAGTCACAGACACTGGGCTGCCCTCCTGCTGATGACCGAAACTCACAGTGGAGGAAGCCCAACAATAGGCATCCTGTCACAGGGAGGTGTAACCACCTTCCAGACAGGGTTTAGTGTATTGGGGCTGGGTGGGTGCACTCTTAGAGTGCTTTGAAGTCCTGCACTGGGGGAGCAGAAGGCTCCTCTGTGCATATGCCAGTTCAAACCAGCTCAGGGGCTACCTGCCCCTGCTCTGGCGCGAAACTGGACAAAGGGAAGTGGGTGTAGCCACCCCCTCCCTTGACCCTCCCATAGGTGGGGTCATAGAGCTAGTCCATCCCCTCTTTTTAGTATAAGAGGGGGAACCTTGCCATTGCAAAGCAGATAACCCCTGGACGACGCTCTACAGAAGAATCCTGGCCCTTCGACGTTCCACTACCTTTGGAAGACAGAAGAATCTCCCTTGGAGTCAAGGAGTGACTCCCCTGCTTGGCAGGCACCAAAAACGACAACGACGGTCGCAAACTACGCCGCTCCCGCCGGAGTCCGAAGTCCCTGCAGCCCAAGAAGTGGATTTCCTGACCTCTCCCAGGCCATCGTGAGTCCCCAGCGAAGCTGAGGCAAGTGGACCCCACGAGTAACGAGGAACCGCGACCCCTGGGTACCGTGCACTATTGTCGAGTGCAACCCCTTCACAACGTTCTACGAACTTGTGCTTTGGACCACGTGTGGTCCCGACCTCCAGCAGGAATCCCTCCGAAGATCAGAGGCCTACACCGTCCCGAGTGACCGTGGGCCCCTGTTGAGTGATTCCGCCCGAGGTGTCTTCGCGATCCCTTGCCCGCTGGCTTGTGGGTCCCCAGAAGACTTCCTAAAGAAACCAAAGGGCTCCCCTGGTTGCTCCAGGCCTGCCCTGACTTACCCTCGCTGGGTGAGTCCCTCAGACCTTGCTGGTCTGCGCCATCGACTTTTCTTCATCTCCCCGAGACTTGCGGCTGCCAAGGCTTGTTGGCTCCGATCGAGTTGCCGACACCGCAGTCAGCTGCAGACGTCAAGGGACACACCGAATCCAGCTCCTGGTCATCGTCGACGCCTCCTGGACCACGTGGCTGAAGAGTCAAGGCACCTGCAACCGACCTGAAGCGACCGACGACGGTGGGCATCCATCTTCCTTGCCCCGGGTCACTGCCAAGTGACTTTGAACACTGTCCCCTCTGCTTTCAGGTCATCCTTCTTCAGAATCCAGGCTTGGATTCCACCGGACACTTCTTCAGCTCCCGCAAGCAGCAAGTCTTCTTTGTTCGCCATTGAAAACGACGCCGCGACCCGACACCAAAGGACACCTGTGCACCCGGCTTCCCTGGGTGAGGTAACTCCAGCACTACGGTGCTCCTGTGGGTGTGGGCCCTAGAACTACTTACCCTGTAAGTGACTTGCTTGTAGGTTCTCCCGAAGTATCCTAAAACTCTTTATTTCCAACCGCGACTTGCCCCATTGAAGTTAACGGCGATTCGCGCCTGTGTATCCACACTGCACGCGTCCCCCGTGGGTCCTTTACTTACCTGCCTTGGGTGGTTTCGTGAGGCCCCAGCACTTCTGAAGGCCCTAGGCCTTGTCTCCTTGCAAGTCGTTGTTTCTAAGTCTCTTACTTAGTATATGGTCTGGTACGCCCCTAGGGCCCCAGCCATATTTTGTGCTTAACTTATTGTGAAACGTTGATTTGTGCATATGTTTGTCTTCTAATCTCATAAAGAGATTAGTAGAGAGTTATTTAGAAATAAATACATATATATTTGATATATATACCTGTGTGGTGTCTTTTCATTTGGTGATTCAAGAGATTATATGGTAAAACAAGCTGCTTTACATTCCTCCGAGACTTAGCCTGAAGGCTGCTCTCCACAGCTACCACTAGGATAGCTTTCTTTAAAAGGTTGTCTTAAACCTATCTACCATAAGAGTCGATTTGCCCTGGTGCAAGGTGTCCACTTTAATTAGTGAACAGCATATACCAGGCCAACTTCTCACATTGGTGGCAGACAAATGGGTCAGAACCAGAGTAAGGCCTAAGAATCAGGGTGGTGACCACAAGAAAGATTCTACCAAGTCCCAAGAGAAAGGTGGGGATAAATCCAAGGATAAGTCCACTACAGGGCCCCAAAATTCCTCTTCTGGGGGTGGGTCCCAAACTCCTTCCTCTCCTGAAAAGAAACCCTATTGCCATGTCTGTAAAAAGCCTGGGCACTGGAAATCTGATCCCAGTTGTCCCAGGAATGGCAATAAAGAAAATGTTCCTCCAACAACTACTACCACCCCTCCTGGTACTACCAGTAGTAATCCTCCAGTTGGGAGTAGTGCACCCAAAAAGTTAGGTGCTTTTGCAAGAGGAACAGAGGTGGGCCCTAGTTTAGACAGGACCCCCTCAACAGACTCCTCAGATTCTGATGGTGGTATAGGATTTGCCACCTTTACCGTGGGTCCCACAGCATTGGGCAGGTACAGACTGGAGCCAATAATTAATGGTCAGAAAGCTGTGGCATTTAGGGACACAGGGGCTAGTGTCACCATGGTGGCAGGGAAACTAGTCCCCCCTCACCAGCTTTTACCTGAGTTTAAATACCAGGTGACCAACATTGATGGTGTCAGAACAGATCACCCCATGGCCATAGTCAATCTCAGCTGGGAGGGGGTCACAGGCCCAAAGAGAGTGGCAGTGTCCCCAACCTTACCTGTAGATTGCCTGATGGGCAATGATCTGGAAATTTCAGCCTGGGCTGAAATTGAACACCAAACCCATCTGAAGATGTTGGGTGTCCCTGTAAAGGTTAGTGGGGCTGTGATGGCCACAGCCCCAGCCCAAGATTTTGGAGAGATGGAGCCTGGAAGAATGGCCCACTCTCCCCCAGAAGAGAGCACAAGGGTTGAAGAAAAGTCTTCTTCCCTCCAGACAGTAGGTAAGGGTCAGCCTCCTCAGGGAACTGACCCTACCCCTAGTGAAGGAACTGCCACAGAGGTAGTCAGGCCTGGCCTGGCCACCCCCTGATGGCAGAGGACCCTTACAAGGTGGTACCCAGTCTGGAGCAGGTAACCTGCCCCTCTCTACCCTGCCTCAGTCAGCCCAGGGCTGCAGAGGTCAGGGAGGTCAGTGGACCCCCAGGGCCCCCTGTCCAGAGGAACCCCCCATCAGCAGATTAGGGGCACCCAGGCTAGTAGCCCTAGCCAGGTAGAAATTCCTCAACCCACTGAGGGATCCCCCATACCTTTATGTAGGGACCTCCCCCAGAAGGACTCTGTTAGGCAAGGGCAAACCTGGGACCAAAAGGTTCCAAACATGCCATGTCCCTCCAGTGTTCCACCCAAAGGGACCCAATCCCCGGCTGTAGGCAGTCAAAGGTTGACCCTTAGAGCAGAGTACCACTCAGTCATGGAAAGACAGGCATACATGGTGACCAGTGAGCTGAGGAAGCTGAGGCCAACATTCCTAGGGCCACACTTCCCTACTCAGACACCTCACCAGCCTGGTACTTTACCAAAGCACACCACAGGTAGTGATTCCCCATGGTGGAGACCCTCTCATACCCTTAGGGTGAGGGATTGCTTAGTGGACCATAAGACAGGGGGCAACCATGCTAGTGCAGGTGCTTCCTTATATGGCCACTTAGTCAATAAAGGCTCAACTGGCCAAGGTTAGCCTTATCTCCTTTCGTTTGGGGGGGTTATGTAGGAAGGTGGAATCTGACTATATGGTTGCCCTCACTTTTTTATGGTGTTTTGCTGGTTTATGACTTAGTTGGACTGGGACCCTGCTATTCAGGGCCCCAGTCTATCTGCTCTCTCTAAATGACATGGAGTGCACTCTAGGTGCACTAGTGATTGGATACTGTGGTGCCTTATGAGTCCCTAGTATATGGTACCTTAGGTGCCAAGGGCATAGGTACTTCACAGGCCTACCAGGGGCTGCAGCATGTATTATGCCACCCCTGGGAAGCAGACTAAATCTGACACCACAGGCCTGCTACTGCAGCCTGGGTGAGGTGGTGCTAGCACCCCTCACTGAGATATAGGTTTCCTATATCTCTCCTGCACACACATATAAACCTATCAGTCACCCCTAAGGCAGGCCCTATCAATCCTGAGGGCAGGGTGCTTGGCTTCTATGTGAGGGGGTGCCTCTGCATGAGCAGGGCCCCTCTGCAGTTCTCAGAGTCCATTCTCTGGTGCTGTTTGTGGATGCGGTTAAACCATATACTCTTAAGTGCATTATATCCTCGCGGTAAATGCTAACTTTGGAATGGCTGCATCAAAACATGTCGTGTTTGGTGTCAAACATCTTGGAATACTACCCCCCGCCAATCTTGGCGGCGGGGGTAGCATTCCACCCTTCTAGAGGGATAAGACATGTACCTGCTGTGGAAACGCGGTAGAATCCTAAAGAGCCCTGGCATCACAAAATGGATGCCACCAGTCACAGACACTGGGCTGCCCTCCTGCTGATGACCGAAACTCACAGTGGAGGAAGCCCAACAATAGGCATCCTGTCACAGGGAGGTGTAACCACCTTCCAGACAGGGTTTAGTGTATTGGGGCTGGGTGGGTGCACTCTTAGAGTGCTTTGAAGTCCTGCACTGGGGGAGCAGAAGGCTCCTCTGTGCATATGCCAGTTCAAACCAGCTCAGGGGCTACCTGCCCCTGCTCTGGCGCGAAACTGGACAAAGGGAAGTGGGTGTAGCCACCCCCTCCCTTGACCCTCCCATAGGTGGGGTCATAGAGCTAGTCCATCCCCTCTTTTTAGTATAAGAGGGGAACCTTGCCATTGCAAAGCAGATAACCCCTGGACGACGCTCTACAGAAGAATCCTGGCCCTTCGACGTTCCACTACCTTTGGAAGACAGAAGAATCTCCCTTGGAGTCAAGGAGTGACTCCCCTGCTTGGCAGGCACCAAAAACGACAACGACGGTCGCAAACTACGCCGCTCCCGCCGGAGTCCGAAGTCCCTGCAGCCCAAGAAGTGGATTTCCTGACTTCTCCAAGGCCATCGTGAGTCCCCAGTGAAGCTGAGGCAATTGGACCCCACGAGTAACCGCGACCCCTGGGTACCGTGCACTATTGTTGAGTGCAACCCCTTCACAACGGTCTACGAACTTGTGCTCTGGACCACGTGTGGTCCCGACCTCCAGCAGGAATCCCTCCGAAGATCAGAGGCCTACACCGTCCCGAGTGACCGTGGGCCCCTGTTGAGTGATTCCGCCCGAGGTGTCTTTGCGATCCCTTGCCCGCCGGCTTGTGGGTCCCCAGAAGACTTCTTAAAGAAACCAAAGGGCTCCCCTGGTTGCTCTAGGCCTGCCCTGACTCACCCTCGCTGGGTGAGTCCCTCAGACCTTGCTGGTCTGTGCCATCGACTTTTCTTCATCTCCCCAAGACTTGCTGCTGCCAAGGCTTGTTGGCTCCAATCGAGTTGCCGACACCGCAGTCAGCTGCAGACGTTGAGGGACCCACCGAATCCAGCTCCTGGTCGTCGTCGACGCCTCCTGGACTACGTGGCTGAAGAGTCAAGGCACCCACAACCGACCTGAATCAACCGACGACGGTGGGCATCCATCTTCCTTGCCCCGGGTCACTGCCAAGTGACTTTGAACACTGTCCCCTCTGCTTTCAGGTCATCCTTCTTCAGAATCCAGGCTTGGATTCCACCGGACACTTCTTCAGCTCCCGCAAGCAGCAAGTCTTCTTTGTTCGCCATTGAAAACGACGCCGCGACCCGACACCAAAGGACACCTATGCACCCGGCTTCCCTGGGTGAGGTAACTCCAGCACTACGGTGCTCCTGTGGGTGTGGGCCCTAGAACTACTTACCCTGTAAGTGACTTGCTTGTAGGTTCTCCCGAAGTATCCTAAAACTCTTTATTTCCAACCGCGACTTGCCCCATTGAAGTCAACGGCGATCCGCGCCTGTGTATCCACACTGCACGCGTCCCCCGTGGGTCCTTTACTTACCTGCCTTGGGTGGTTTCGTGAGGCCCCAGCACTTCTGAAGGCCCTAGGCCTTGTCTCCTTGCAAGTCGTTGTCTCTAAGTCTCTTACTTAGTATATGGTCTGGTACGCCCCTAGGGCCCCAGCCATATTTTGTGCTTAACTTATTGTGAAACGTTGATTTGTGCATATGTTTGTCTTCTAATCTCATAAAGAGATTAGTAGAGAGTTATTTAGAAATAAATACATATATATTTGATATATATACCTGTGTGGTGTCTTTTCATTTGGTGATTCAAGAGATTATATGGTAAAACAAGCTGCTTTACATTCCTCCGAGACTTAGCCTGAAGGCTGCTCTCCACAGCTACCACTAGGATAGCTTTCTTTAAAAGGTTGTCTTAAACCTATCTACCATAAGAGTCGATTTGCCCTGGTGCAAGGTGTCCACTTTAATTAGTGAACAGCATATACCAGGCCAACTTCTCACATTCATCACTTCTCTTGCTTCTTTCTGCACCTTTGTTGCTTATTTCAGCACTTCTCTTGCCTCTTTCTACACTTCTCCTACCTGTTTCTGCACCTCTCTTGCCTCTTTCTGCACCTCTGTTGCTTCTTTCTGCACCCCTCTTGCCTCTTTCTGCACCCCATTTGCCTCTTTCTGCACCCCTGTTACTTTTTTCTGCACCCCGTTACCTTTTCCTGCACCTCTCTTGCCTGTTTCTACAACTCTATTGCTTCTTTCTGCAGTTCTCTTGCATCTTTCTGCGCCCATCTTGTCTGTTTCTGCACCTCTGTTGATTCTTTCTGAAATGCTGTTGCTTCTTTCTGCACTTCTCTTGTAAATTTCTGCAACCCTCTTGCCTCTTTCTGCACCCCTCTTGCTTCTTTCTGCACCTCTGTTGCTTGTTTCTGCACTTCTCTTGCCTCTTTCTGCACCCCTCTTCCCTCTTTCTGCACCCCTCTTCCCTCTTTCTGCACCTCTGTTGCTTATTTCTGCACTTCTGTTGCCTCTTTATGCACCCCTCCTCCCTCTTTCTGCACCTCTGTTGCTTCTTTCTGCACTTCTCTTGCTTCTTTCTGCACCTCTCTTACAAATTTCTGCACACCTCGTGCCTCTTTCTGCACCCTGCTTGCCTCTTTCTGCACCTCTTTTGATTCTTTCTGCACTTCTCTTGCCTCTTTATGCACCCCTCTTGCCTCTTTCTACACCTCTGTTGGTTCTTTATGCACCTCCCTTGCCTCTGTCTGCACTCCTAGTCCCTCTTTCTGTACCTCTTATGCCTGTTTCTGCAACTCTCTTGCCTCTTTCTGCACTTTTCTTGCCTCTTTCTGCACCTCTCTTGCTTCTTTCTGTACTTCTCTTGCTTCTTTCTGCACCTCTCTTGCCTCTTTCTGCACCTCTGTTGCTTTTTTATGCACTTCTCTTGCCTCTTTCAGCACACCTCTTGCCTCTTTCTGCACCTCACTTGCTTCTTTCTACAACTCTATTGCCTCTTTCTGCACTTCTCTTGCCTCTTTCTGCACCCCTCTTGCCTCTTTATGCACCTCTGTTGCTTCATTGTGCACCACTCTTCCTTCTTTCTGCACCTCTTTTGCCTCTTTCTGCGATTCTCTTGACTTTCTGCACTTCTCTTACCTCCTTCTGCACCTCTGTTACTTCTTTATGCACTTCTCTTGCCTCTTTCTGCACCCCTCTTGCCTCTATCTGCACCTCTGTTGCTTCTTTCTGCCCTTCTCTTGCTTCTTTCTGCAACTCTCTTGTATGGTTCATCACTTCTCTTGCTTCTTTCTGCACCTTTGTTGCTTATTTCAGCACTTCTCTTGCCTCTTTCTACACTTCTCCTACCTGTTTCTGCACCTCTCTTGCCTCTTTCTGCACCTCTGTTGCTTCTTTCTGCACCCCTCTTGCCTCTTTCTGCAACCCTCTTCTCTCTTTCTGTACCTCTCTTGCCTCTTTCTGCACCCCTCTTCCCTCTTTATGCACCTCTTGCCTGTTTCTATACCTCTCTTCCCTCTTTCTGCACCTCTCTTCCCTCTTTCTGCACATCTTTTGCCTGTTTCTGCAACTCTCTTGCCTCTTTCTGCAGTTCTCTTGCCTTTTTCTGCACCTGCCTTGCAAATTTCTGCACCTATCTTGCCTCTGTCTGCACCCCTCTTGCCTCGTTCCACACATCTTTTGCTTCTTTCTGCACTTCTCTTGCCTCTTTCTGCACCTCTGTTGCTTCTTTCTGCAGTTCTCTTGCATCTTTCTGCACCTCTCTTGCAAATTTCCGTGCCCCTCATGCCTCTTTGTGCACCCCTCTTGCCTCTTTCTGCACTCCTCTTCCCTCTTTCTGCACCCCTCTTGCCTCTTTCTGCACCTCTTTTGCTTCTTTTTGCACTTCTCTTGCCTCTTTCTGCACCCCTCTTGCCTCTTTCAGCACCTCTCTTGGTTCTTTCTGCACTGCTCTTGCTTATGTCTAAAACTCTCTTGCAAATTTCTGCACCCCTCTTGCCTCTTTCTGCACCTCTGATGGTTCTTTCTGCACCTCTCTTGCCTCGGTCTGCACTCCTGTTCCCCCTTTCTGCACCTCTTTGCGTTTCTGCAACTCTCTTGCCTCTTTCTGCACTTTTCTTGCTTCTTTCTGTACCTCTGGTGCTTCCTTCTGCAATTCTCTTGCTTCTTTATACACCTCTCTTGCCTCTTTCTGCACCCCTCTTGCCTCTTTCAGCACCTCTGTTGGTTCTTTTTGCACTGCTCTTGCTTCTGTCTAAAACTCTCTTGCACATTTCTGCACCCCTCTTGCCTCTTTCTGCACCTCTGATGGTTATTTCTGCACCTCTCATGCCTCTGTCTGCACTCCTGTTCTCTCTTTGTGCACCTCTTTTGCTTGTTTCTGCACTTCTTTTGCCTCTTTCTGTACCCCTCTTGCCTCCTTCTGAACCTTTGTTGTTTGATTCTGCACTGCTCTTGCTTCTTTCTGCACCTCTCTTGCAAATTTTTGCACCCCTCTTTCTTCTTTCTGCACCCCTCTTCCCTCTTTCTGCACCTCTGTTCCTTCTTTCTGCACTTCTCCTGCTTCTTTCTGCACCTCTTTTGCTTCTTTCTGCACCCCTCTTTCCTCTTTCTGTACCCCTCTTCCCTCTTTCTGCACCCCATTTGCCTCTTTCTGCACCCTTGTTACTTTTTCTGCACCCGTTACCTTTTCCTGCACCTCTCTTGCCTGTTTCTACAACTCTATTGCTTCTTTCTGCAGTTCTCTTGCATCTTTCTGCGCCCATCTTGTCTGTTTCTGCACCTCTGTTGATTCTTTCAGAAATGCTGTTGCTTCTTTCTGCACTTCTCTTGTAAATTTCTGCAACCCTCTTGCCTCTTTCTGCACCCCTCTTGCTTCTTTCTGCACCTCTGTTGCTTGTTTCTGCACTTCTCTTGCCTCTTTCTGCACCCCTCTTCCCTCTTTCTGCACCCCTCTTCCCTCTTTCTGCACCTCTGTTGCTTATTTCTGCACTTCTGTTGCCTCTTTATGCACCCCTCCTCCCTCTTTCTGCACCTCTGTTGCTTCTTTCTGCACTTCTCTTGCTTCTTTCTGCACCTCTCGTACAAATTTCTGCACACCTCGTGCCTCTTTCTGCACCCTGCTTGCCTCTTTCTGCACCTCTTTTGATTCTTTCTGCACTTCTCTTGCCTCTTTATGCACCCCTCTTGCCTCTTTCTACACCTCTGTTGGTTCTTTATGCACCTCTCTTGCCTCTGTCTGCACTCCTAGTCCCTCTTTCTGTACCTCTTATGCCTGTTTCTGCAACTCTCTTGCCTCTTTCTGCACTTTTCTTGCCTCTTTCTGCACCTCTCTTGCTTCTTTCTGTACTTCTCTTGCTTCTTTCTGCACCTCTCTTGCCTCTTTCTGCACCTCTGTTGCTTTTTATGCACTTCTCTTGCCTCTTTCAGCACACCTCTTGCCTCTTTCTGCACCTCACTTGCTTCTTTCTACAACTCTATTGCCTCTTTCTGCACTTCTCTTGCCTCTTTCTGCACCCCTCTTGCCTCTTTCTGCACCTCTGTTGCTTCATTGTGCACCACTCTTCCTTCATTCTGCACCTCTTTTGCCTCTTTCTGCGATTCTCTTGACTTTCTGCACTTCTCTTACCTCCTTCTGCACCTCTGTTACTTCTTTATGCACTTCTCTTGCCTCTTTCTGCACCCCTCTTGCCTCTATCTGCACCTCTGTTGCTTCTTTCTGCCCTTCTCTTGCTTCTTTCTGCACCTCTGTTGCTTCTTTCCGCACCCCTCTTGCCTCTTTCTGCAACGTCTATCCTCTTTGTGTACCTCTCTTGCCTCTTTCTGTACCTCTCTTGCCTCTTTATGCACCCCTCTTGCCTCTTTCTGCACCTCTTTTGTCTGTTTCTGCAAATCTCTTGCTTCTTTCTGCACCCCTCTTGCCTCTTTCTGCACCTCTGTTGCTTCTTTCTGCACTTCTCTTGCTTCTATCAGTTCCTCTCTTGCTTCTTTCTTCACCTCTCTTACCTCTTTCTGCACCTCTGATGCTTCTTTCTGCACATCTCATGCCTCATTCTGCACCCTCTTGCCTCTTTCTGCACCACTGTTGCTTCTTTCTGCACTTCCCTTGCTTCTATCAGTTCCTCTCTTGCTTATTTCTGCACCTCTCTTACCTCTTTCTGCACCTCTGTTGCTTCTTTCTGCACTTCTCTTTCCTCTTTCTGCACCCCTATTGCCTCTTTCTGCACCTCTGTTGCTTCTTGCTGCACTTCTCTTGCTTCTTTCTGCATCTCTCTTCCTTCTTGCTGCACCTCTCTTGCCTCTTTCTGCACCCCTCTTGCCTCTTTCTGCACATCTCTGTCCTCTTTCTGCACCCCTCTTGCCTTTTTCTGCACCTCTTTTGCCTCTTTCTGCACTTCTCTTGCCTCTTTCTGCACCCCTCTTGCCTCTTTCTGCACCTCTGTTGGTTCTTTCTGCACTGCTCTTGCTTATGTCTAAAACTCTCTTGCAAATTTCTGTACCCCTCTTGCCTCTTTCTGCACCTCTGATGGTTCTTTCTGCACCTCTCTTGCCTCTGTCTGCACTCCTGTTCCCCCTTTCTGCACCTCTTTGCGTTTCTGCAACTCTCTTGCCTCTTTCTGCACTTTTCTTGCTTCTTTCTGCACCTCTGGTGCTTCCTTCTGCAATTCTCTTGCTTCTTTATACACCTCTCTTGCCTCTTTCTGCACCCCTCTTGCCTCTTTCAGCACCTCTGTTGGTTCTTTCTGCACTGCTCTTGCTTCTGTCTAAAACTCTCTTGCACATTTCTGCACCCCTCTTGATTCTTTCTGCACCTCTGATGGTTATTTCTGCACCTCTCATGCCTCTGTCTGCACTCCTGTTCCCTCTTTGTGCACCTCTCTTGCCTCTTTCTGCACCTCTCTTGCCTCTTTCTGCACCCCTCTTGCCTCTTTCTGCACCTCTTTTGCTTGTTTCTGCACTTCTTTTGCCTCTTTCTGTACCCCTCTTGCCTCCTTCTGAACCTTTGTTGTTTGATTCTGCACTGCTCTTGCTTCTTTCTGCACCTCTCTTGCAAATTTTTGCACCCCTCTTTCTTCTTTCTGCACCCCTCTTCCCTCTTTCTGCACCTCTGTTCCTTCTTTCTGCACTTCTCCTGCTTCTTTCTGCACCTCTTTTGCTTCTTTCTGCACCCCTCTTTCCTCTTTCTGTACCCCTCTTCCCTCTTTCTGCACCCCATTTGCCTCTTTCTGCACCCCTGTTACTTTTTTCTGCACCCGTTACCTTTTCCTGCACCTCTCTTGCCTGTTTCTACAACTCTATTGCTTCTTTTGCAGTTCTCTTGCATCTTTCTGTGCCCATCTTGTCTGTTTCTGCACCTCTGTTGATTCTTTCTGAAATGCTGTTGCTTCTTTCTGCACTTCTCTTGTAAATTTCTGCAACCCTCTTGCCTCTTTCTGCACCCCTCTTGCTTCTTTCTGCACCTCTGTTGCTTGTTTCTGCACTTCTCTTGCCTCTTTCTGCACCCCTCTTCCCTCTTTCTGCACCCCTCTACCCTCTTTCTGCACCTCTGTTGCTTATTTCTGCGCTTCTGTTGCCTCTTTATGCACCCCTCCTCCCTCTTTCTGCACCTCTGTTGCTTCTTTCTGCACTTCTCTTGCTTCTTTCTGCACCTCTCTTACAAATTTCTGCACACCTCGTGCCTCTTTCTGCACCCTGCTTGCCTCTTTCTGCACCTCTTTTGCTTCTTTCTGCACTTCTCTTGCCTCTTTATGCACCCCTCTTGCCTCTTTCTACACCTCTGTTGGTTCTTTATGCACCTCTCTTGCCTCTGTCTGCACTCCTAGTCCCTCTTTCTGTACCTCTTATGCCTGTTTCTGCAACTCTCTTGCCTCTTTCTGCACTTTTCTTGCCTCTTTCTGCACCTCTCTTGCTTCTTTCTGCACCTCTCTTGCCTCTTTCTGCACCTCTGTTGCTTTTTTATGCACTTCTCTTGCCTCTTTCAGCACACCTCTTGCCTCTTTCTGCACCTCTCTTGCTTCTTTCTGCACCTCTATTGCCTCTTTCTGCACTTCTCTTGCCTCTTTCTGTACCCTTCTTGCCTCTTTCTGCACCTCTGTTGCTTCATTGTGCACCACTCTTCCTTCTTTCTGCACCTCTTTTGCCTCTTTCTGCGATTCTCTTGACTTTCTGCACTTCTCTTACCTCCTTCTGCACCTCTGTTACTTCTTTATGCACTTCTCTTGCCTCTTTCTGCACCCCTCTTGCCTCTATCTGCACCTCTGTTGCTTCTTTCTGCCCTTCTCTTGCTTCTTTCTGCACCTCTGTTGCTTCTTTCTGCACCCCTCTTGCCTCTTTCTGCAATGTCTATCCTCTTTGTGTACCTCTCTTGCCTCTTTCTGTACCTCTCTTGCCTCTTTATGCACCCTCTTGCCTCTTTCTGCACCTCTTTTGTCTGTTTCTGCAAATCTCTTGCTTCTTTCTGCACCCCTCTTGCCTCTTTCTGCACCTCTGTTGCTTCTTTCTGCACTTCTCTTGCTTCTATCAGTTCCTCTCTTGCTTCTTTCTTCACCTCTCTTACCTCTTTCTGCACCTCTGATGCTTCTTTCTGCACATCTCATGCCTCATTCTGCACCCCTCTTGCCTCTTTCTGCACCACTGTTGCTTCTTTCTGCACTTCCCTTGCTTCTATCAGTTCCTCTCTTGCTTATTTCTGCACCTCTCTTACCTCTTTCTGCACCTCTGTTGCTTCTTTCTGCACTTCTCTTTCCTCTTTCTGCACCCCTATTGCCTCTTTCTGCACCTCTGTTGCTTCTTGCTGCACTTCTCTTGCTTCTTTCTGCATCTCTCTTCCTTCTTGCTGCACCTCTCTTGCCTCTTTCTGCACCCCTCTTGCCTCTTTCTGCACATCTCTGTCCTCTTTCTGCACCCCTCTTGCCTTTTTCTGCACCTTATTTGCCTCTTGCTGCACTTCTCTTGCCTCTTTCTGCACCCCTCTTGCCGCACCTCTGTTGGTTCTTTCTGCACTGTTCTTGCTTCTTTCTGCACGTCTCTTGCAAATTTCTGCACCCCTCTTGCCTCTTTCTGCACTCTTCTTCCCTCTTTCTGCACCTCTGATGGTTCTTTCTCCACTGCTCTTCTTTCTGCACCTCTTTTGCCTCTTTCTGTGACTCTCTTGCCTCTTTCTGAAATTCTCTTGCCTCCTTCTGCACCTCTGTTACTTCTTTATGCACTTCTCTTGCCTCTTTCTGCACCCCTCTTGCTTCTTTCTACACCTCTGTTGCTTGTTTCTGCACTTCTCTTGCTTCTTTCTGTACCTCTCTTGCTTCTTTCTGCACCTCTCTTGCCTCTTTCTGCACCTCTGTTGCTTTTTTATGCACTTCTCTTGCCTCTTTCAGCACACCTCTTGCCTCTTTCTGCACCTCTCTTGCTTCTTTCTACAACTCTATTGCCTCTTTCTGCACTTCTCTTGCCTCTTTCTGCACCCCTCTTGCCTCTTTCTGCACCTCTGTTGCTTCATTGTGCACCACTCTTCCTTCTTTCTGCACCTCTTTTGCCTCTTTCTGCGATTCTCTTGACTTTCTGCACTTCTCTTACCTCCTTCTGCACCTCTGTTACTTCTTTATGCACTTCTCTTGCCTCTTTCTGCACCCCTCTTGCCTCTATCTGCACCTCTGTTGCTTCTTTCTGCCCTTCTCTTGCTTCTTTCTGCACCTCTGTTGCTTCTTTCCGCACCCCTCTTGCCTCTTTCTGCAACGTCTATCAATCAATCAATCAATCACAGAATTTGTAGAGCGCACTACTTACCCGCGAGGGTCTCAAGGCGCTGGGGAGAGGGAAGGGGGGGGATGCTGCTACTGGTCGAACAGCCAGGTCTTGAGTAGCCTCCTGAAGGTCAGCAGGTCTTGGGTCTTTCGTAGGCTTAGTGGAAGGGTGTTCCAGGTCTTGGCGGCGAGGTGTGAGAAGGATCTGCCGCCGGTGGTTGTTCTTCGAATGCGGGGGACGGTGGCGAGGAGAGGTCGGCGGAGCGGAGCTGGCGGTTGGGGACGTAGAAGAAGAGCCGTCTGTTGAGGTAGGCTGGGCCAGTTTTGTGGAGTGCCTTGTGTGCGTGGGTGAGGAGTTTGAAGGTGATCCTCCTGTCGACGGGGAGCCAGTGCAGGTTCCTCAAGTGGGGGTGATGTGGCTGTGGCATGGTACGTCGAGGATCAGTCGTGCAGAGGCGTTTTGTATGCGTTGCAGTCGCTTGATGAGCTTGGCCGGGGCTCCCGCGTAGAGGGCGTTCCCATAGTCCAGTCTGCTACTGACGAGGGCCTGGGTGACTGTTCTTCTTGTGTCTGTCGGGATCCACCTGTAGATCTTGCGAAGCATGCGGAGGGTGTTGAGGCAGGAGGAGGAGACTGCGTTGACTTGCTTGGTCATGGAGAGCGTTGAGTCGAGGATGACTCCCAGGTTGCGTGCGTGGTCGGTGGGTGTCGGGGCTGCTCCCAGCATCGTTGGCCACCAGGAGTCGTCCCAGGCTGAGGTGTTGGAGCCGAGGATGAGGACCTCCGTTTTGTCCGTGTTCAGCTTTAGTCGGCTGATCTTCATCCAATCGGCGACGGCCTTCATTCCTTCATGGAGTTTGGCTTTGGCGGCGAGGGGTCCTTGGTGAGGGAGAGGATCAGTTGAGTGTTGTCGGCGTAGGAGATAATGTTGAGGTCGTGTTGTCTGGCGATGCGTGCGAGCGGGGCCATGTAGATGTTGAACAGTGTTGGGCTGAGGGACGATCCCTGGGGAACGCCGCAGATGATCTCAGAGGCTTCGGATTGGAAGGGTGGGAGGCGGACTCTCTGGGTTCTGCCGTCGAAGAAGATGGTCCATTCCAGGGCCTTGTCTCGGATCCCTGCGTTGTGGAGGCGTGTGCGTAGAGTGCGATGGCAGACAGTGTCGAAGGCGGCGGAGAGGTCCAGCAGGATGGAGGGCTGCGGTCTCACCATTGTCCAGCAGGATCCTGATGTCGTCGGTGGCGGCGATGAGGGCAGTCTCAGTGCTGTGGTTGCTGCGTAACCCTGATTGGGATGGGTCCAGGATGCTGTTTTCTTCGAGGTATCGGGTTAGCTGTTTGTTGACGATCTTCTCGATGACCTTGGCTGGGAACGGAAGCAGAGAGATGGGCCGGAAGTTCTTGAGGTCTCTCGGGTCCGCCTTGGGTTTTTGAGTAGGGCGTTGATCTCTGCGTGTTTTCAGCTCTCTGGGAAGGTCGCGGTCTCGAAGGAGAGGTTGATGATGTTGCACAGGTGGGGTGCGATGGAGCTGCTGGCTTTGTTGAAGATGTGGTGCGGGAAAGGGTCTGACGGGGAGCCGGAGTGTATTGTGCTCATGGTCTTGATGGTGTCCTCGATGTTCACGCTGGCCCAGGCTGGCAGGGGGTCGTGGTCGATGGTGTGTGGCGGGTCGATCTTAGTTGGGGTTGTCTGGGTGTCGAAGCTGTCGTGGATGTCGGCGATCTTGCGGTGAAAGAAGGTGGCGAGGGAATCGCACAGGGTTGCGACGGCGGGATGTCGTTGGTGTTGGAGCTGGGGTTGGAGAGTTCCTTCACGATGTTGAAAAGCTCCTTGCTGTTGTGTGCGTTGTTGTCGAGGCGGTCTTTGAAGGAGATTCTCTTGGCGGACCTGATGAGGTGGTGGTGGTTACGGATGGCGTCTTTGTGGGCTGTGTGGCTGTCCAGTGTCTTATCGCTGTGCCATTTCTTCTCTAGTTTCCGGCAGGTGAGCTTGGAAGCTAGGAGTTCCGAGGTGAACCAGCCGGCTCTTTTGGTGGTGTCGCTGTAGGTGAGCTTTTTCAGCGGGGCGAGGGTGTTGGCACAGTCGTCCATCCATCGTCTGAGGTTGCAGGCAGCGTCGTCGGTGTTGGATGGGTCGGAGGGAGGGCTGAGAGCGAGGGTTGCCTGGAGTTGGTCTTCGGTGACTTTGCTCCAGCAGCGGCGTGGGATCTGTTGGGTGCGGTGGTGTGTGGTGGGTTTCTGGAAGGTGAAATGGATGCAGCAGTGGTCGGTCCAGGGGAGTTCCGTGGTGTGGCTGAAGGAGACGTGGGAGCTAAAGGAGAAGATGGGGTCAAGCGTGTGGCCGGCGCAGTGGGTCGGTGTTGTGACGAGCTGGCTCAGGCCGAGGTTGGCGAGGCTGTCGATCAGGGTGGTGGAGTTTCTGTCGTTGTTGTTCTCCATGTGAAAGTTTAGGTCTCCGAGGAGGATGTAGTCGGTAGAGGACAGGGCGTGCGTGCTGATGAAGTCGGCGATGGAGTTGCTGAACTGGGGTCGGGGCCCAGGGGGTTTGTAGACAAGGGTGCCTCTAAGGGTGGTGTTGGGGTCCGTGTGGATCTGGAAGTGTATGTGTTCGGCGGTGCTGAGAGTGTCGTCGGTGCTGGTCGAGACCCTGATGGTGTTCTTGTGGACGATGGCGATTCCTCCTCCTACTGCGTTGACGCGGTCTCTGCGGGTGATCTTATAGCCGTCTGGGATGGCTATGGCGATGTCGGGTGCGGAGGAGTCGTTCATCCAGGTCTCTGTCAGGAAGGCGACGTCTGGTGATGATGTGTCGAGCAGGTCCCAGAGCTCGACGGCGTGTTTGCGGGCGGAGCGGGTGTTCAGCAGGATGCACCGGAGGTGGTTGAGGTCCTTCTTGGCGGGCGCATCGGTGGCTCTGAGGCTGGTGTAGGTGCAATTCCGGCAGGTGAAGGGACCATGGGTGCGTTTCGGGGCGGCCTTGAAGCAGTTGTGCGTCCGTCCGGGGTTGAGAGCGTGGAGTGTGGTGGCATCGTATCGGCATCGGTCCTCGAGGCTGGAGCGGGGGGCGCGCGGTCCAGGGGTTCTGGCGCTGGGCGCGGTCCAGTCGCGGACGGGCGCAGACGGGCTTGCCTTAGGCGCGCCTTCGGCGAGCCAGCGGCGCGGCCGCGCAGCGGCCGCCATTTATGGGGAGGTGGGAGGGAGGAGCAGCTGGGAGGCGGGAGGCAGGGGCAGCGAATGGGCAGTCAGGGGGGCGGGGCCGCAGGGGACGCAGCGGCGGGAATGGCGAGAGGCAGCGGGGGCACAGAAGGGAAAAAGGGGAGAAAAACAGACAGAAATACGGGCACAGTACAAATGAGGCAGCGAGGGGCACAGAAGGGAAAATGGGGAGAGAAAACAGACAGAAATACGGGCACAGTACAAATGGGGCAGCGAGGGGCACAGAAGGGAAAATGGGGAGAGAAAACAGACACAAATACGGGCACAGTCAAATGGGGCAGCGAGGGGCACAGAAGGGAAAATGGGGAGAGAAAACAGACACAAATACGGGCACAGTACAAATGGGGCAGCGAGGGGCACAGAAGGGAAAATGGGGAGAGAAAACAGACGCAAATACGGGCACAGTACAAATGGGGCAGCGAGGGGCACAGAAGGGAAAATGGGGAGAGAAAACAGACGCAAATACGGGCACAGTACAAATGGGGCAGCGAGGGGCACAGAAGGGAAAAAGGGAGACAAGCAAAGAAATACGGGCACCGAGGCCACAAGCGGAAGGGCGATCTTACCAGCAGCAGCAGCGGGCGGACAGACACAGGCGGAGCTGTGTGGTGGGGGAGCGACCTACCTGGCAAGGTCAAGGGTCGCTCTCCTCACCGCGCAGCGGCCGCCATTTATGGGGAGGTGGGAGGGAGGAGCAGCTGGGAGGCGGGAGGCAGGGGCAGCGAATGGGCAGTCAGGGGGGCGGGCCGCAGGGGACCCAGCGGCGGGAATGGCGAGAGGCAGCGGGGGCTCAGAAGGAAAAAAGGGGAGAAAAAACAGACAGAAATACGGGCACAGTACAAATGGGGCAGCGAGGGGCACAGAAGGGAAAATGGGGAGAGAAAACAGACAGAAATACGGGCACAGTACAAATGGGGCAGCGAGGGGCACAGAAGGGAAAATGGGAGAGAAAACAGACAGAAATACGGGCACAGTACAAATGGGGCAGCGAGGGGCACAGAAGGGAAAATGGGAGAGAAAACAGACACAAATACGGGCACAGTACAAATGGGGCCGCGAGGGGCACAGAAGGGAAAATGGGGAGAGAAAACAGACGCAAATACGGGCACAGTACAAATGGGGCAGCGAGGGGCACAGAAGGGAAAATGGGGAGAGAAAACAGACACAAATACGGGCACAGTACAAATGGGGCAGCGAGGGGCACAGAAGGGAAAAGGGAGACAAGCAAAGAAATACGGGCACCGAGGCCACAAGCGGAAGGGCGATCTTACCAGCAGCAGCAGCGGGCGGACAACACAGGCGGAGCTGTGTGGTGGGGGAGCGACCTACCTGGCAAGGTCAAGGGTCGCTCTCCTCACCGCGCAGCGGCCGCCATTTATGGGGAGGTGGGAGGGAGGAGCAGCTGGGAGGCGGAAGGCAGGGGCAGCGAATGGGCAGTCAGGGGGGCGGGGCCGCAGGGGATGCAGCGGTGGGAATGGCGAGAGGCAGCGGAGGCACAGAAGGAAAAAAGGGGAGAAAAAACAGACAGAAATACGGGCACAGTACAAATGGGGCAGCGAGGGGCACAGAAGGGAAAATGGGGAGAGAAAACAGACAGAAATACGGGCACAGTACAAATGGGGCAGCGAAGGGCACAGAAGGGAAAATGGGGAGAGAAAACAGACAGAAATACGGGCACAGTACAAATGGGGCAGCGAGGGGCACAGAAGGGAAAATGGGGAGAGAAAACAGACAGAAATACGGGCACAGTACAAATGGGGCAGCGAAGGGCACAGAAGGGAAAATGGGGAGAGAAAACAGACGCAAATACGGGCACAGTACAAATGGGGCAGCGAGGGGCACAGAAGGGAAAATGGGGAGAGAAAACAGACACAAATACGGGCATAGTACAAATGGGGCAGCGAGGGGCACAGAAGGGAAAATGGGAGAGAAAACAGACACAAATACGGGCACAGTACAAATGGGGCAGCGAGGGGCACAGAAGGGAAAATGGTGAGAGAAAACAGACACAAATACGGGCACAGTACAAATGGGGCAGCGAGCGGCACAGAAGGGAAAATGGGGAGAGAAAACAGATGCAAATACGGGCACAGTACAAATGGGGCAGCGAGGGGCACAGAAGGGAAAATGGGGAGAGAAAACAGACGCAAATACGGGCACAGTACAAATGGGGCAGCGAGGGGCACAGAAGGGAAAAAGGGAGACAAGCAAAGAAATACGGGCACCGAGGCCACAAGCGGAAGGGCGATCTTACCAGCAGCAGCAGCGGGCGGACAACACAGGCAGAGCTGTGTGGTGGGGGAGCGACCTACCTGGCAAGGTCAAGGGTCGCTCTCCTCACCGCGCAGCGGCCGCCATTTATGGGGCGGTGGGAGGGAGGAGCAGCTGGGAGGCGGGAGGCAGGGGCAGCGAATGGGCAGTCAGGGGGGCGGGGCCGCAGGGGACGCAGCGGCGGGAATGGCGAGAGGCAGCGGGGGCACAGAAGGAAAAAAGGGGAGAAAAAACAGACAGAGAAAAAGGGGAGAAAAAACAGACAGAAATGTCTTTGTGTACCTCTCTTGCCTCTTTCTGTACCTCTCTTGCCTCTTTATGCACCCCTCTTGCCTCTTTCTGCACCTCTTTTGTCTGTGTCTGCAAATCTCTTGCTTCTTTCTGCACCCCTCTTGCCTCTTTCTGCACCTCTGTTGCTTCTTTCTGCACTTCTCTTGCTTCTATCAGTTCCTCTCTTGCTTATTTCTGCACTTCTCTTACCTCCTTCTGCACCTCTGTTACTTCTTTATGCACTTCTCTTGCCTCTTTCTGCACCCCTCTTGCCTCTATCTGCACCTCTGTTGCTTCTTTCTGCCCTTCTCTTGCTTCTTTCTGCACCTCTGTTGCTTCTTTCCGCACCCCTCTTGCCTCTTTCTGCAACGTCTATCCTCTTTGTGTACCTCTCTTGCCTCTTTCTGTACCTCTCTTGCCTCTTTATGCACCCCTCTTGCCTCTTTCTGCACCTCTTTTGTCTGTTTCTGCAAATCTCTTGCTTCTTTCTGCACCCCTCTTGCCTCTTTCTGCACCTCTGTTGCTTCTTTCTGCACTTCTCTTGCTTCTATCAGTTCCTCTCTTGCTTCTTTCTTCAACTCTCTTACCTCTTTCTGCACCTCTGATGCTTCTTTCTGCACATCTCATGCCTCATTCTGCACCCCTCTTGCCTCTTTCTGCACCACTGTTGCTTCTTTCTGCACTTTCCTTGCTTCTATCAGTTCCTCTCTTGCTTATTTCTGCACCTCTCTTACCTCTTTCTGCACCTCTGTTGCTTCTTTCTGCACTTCTCTTTCCTCTTTCTGCACCCTTCTTGCCTCTTTCTGCACCTCTGTTGCTTCTTGCTGCACTTCTCTTGCTTCTTTCTGCACCTCTCTTCCTTCTTGCTGCACCTCTCTTGCAAATTTCTGCACCCCTCTTGCCTCTTTCTGCACATCTGTGTCCTCTTTCTGCACCCCTCTTGCCTTTTTCTGCACCTCTTTTGCCTCTTTCTGCACTTCTCTTGCCTCTATCTGCACCCCTCTTGCCTCTTTCTGCACCTCTGTTGGTTCTTTCTGCACTGTTCTTGCTTCTTTCTGCACGTCTCTTGCAAATTTCTGCACCCCTCTTGCCTCTTTCTGCACTCCTCTTCCCTCTTTCTGCACCTCTGTTGCTTCTTTATGCACTTCTGTTGCTTCTTTCTGCACCTCTGTTGCTTCTTTCTGCACCTCTCTTGCTTCTTTCTGTACTTCTCTATCACATTTCTGTACACCTCTTGCGTCTTTCTGCACCTCTATTGCCTCTTTCTGCACCCCTCTTGCCTCTTTCTGCACCTCTTTTGCTTTTTTCTGCACTTCTTTTGCCTGTTTCTGGTCTGGACCCCTCTTGCCTGTTTCTACACCTCTGTTGGTTCTTTCTGCACTGCTCTTGCTTCTTTCTGCACCTCTTTTGCCTCTTTCTATGACTCTCTTGCCTCTTTCTGCACTTCTCTTGCCTCCTTCTGCACCTGTTACTTCTTTATTCACTTCTCTTGCCTCTTTCTGCAACCCTCTTGCCTCTTTCTGTACCTCAGTTGCTTCTTTATGCACTTCTCTTGCTTCTTGCTGCACCTCTGTTACTTCTTTCTGTACCCTCTTGCCTCCTTCTGCACTCCTCTTCCCTCTTTCTGCACCGCTGTTGCTTCTTTCTGCACTTCTCTTGCCTCTTTCTGCACCCTTCTTGCCTCTTTCTGCACCTTTGTTGCTTCTTTCTGCACTTCTCTTGCTTCTTTCTGCATCTCTGTTGCTTCTTTGTGCACCCCTCTTCCTTCTTTCTGCACCTCTTTTGCCTCTTTCTGCGACTCTCTTGACTTTCTGCACTTCTCTTGCCTCCTTCTGCACCCCTGTTACTTCTTTATGCACTTCTCTTGCCTCTTTCTGCACCCCTCTTGCCTCTATCTGTACCTCTGTTGTTTCTTTCTGCCCTTCTCTTGCTTCTTTCTGCACCTCTGTTGCTTCTTTCCGCACCCCTCTTGCCTCTTTCTGCAACATCTATCCTCTTTGTGTACCTCTCTTGCCTCTTTCTGTACCTCTCTTGCCTCTTTCCGCACCCCTCTTGCCTCTTTCTGCACCTCTTTTGTCTGTTTCTGCAAATCTCTTGCTTCTTTCTGCACCCCTCTTGCCTCTTTCTGCACCTCTGTTGCTTCTTTCTGCACTTCTCTTGCTTCTATCAGTTCCTCTCTTGCTTCTTTCCTCACCTCTCTTACCTCTTTCTGCACCTCTGATGCTTCTTTCTGCACATCTCATGCCTCATTCTGCACCCCTCTTGCCTCTTTCTGCACCACTGTTGCTTCTTTCTGCACTTCCCTTGCTTCTATCAGTTCCTCTCTTGCTTATTTCTGCACCTCTCTTACCTCTTTCTGCACCTCTGTTGCTTCTTTCTGCACTTCTCTTTCCTCTTTCTGCACCCCTCTTGCCTCTTTCGGCACCTCTGTTGCTTCTTGCTGCACTTCTCTTGCTTCTTTCTGCACCTCTCTTCCTTCTTGCTGCACCTCTCTTGCAAATTTCTGCACCCCTCTTGCCTCTTTCTGCACATCTGTGTCCTCTTTCTGCACCCCTCTTGCCTTTTTCTGCACCTCTTTTGCCTCTTTCTGCACTTCTCTTGCCTCTTTCTGCACCCCTCTTGCCTCTTTCTGCACCTCTGTTGGTTCTTTCTGCACTGTTCTTGCTTCTTTCTGCACGTCTCTTGCAAATTTCTGCACCCCTCTTGCCTCTTTCTGCACTCCTCTTCCCTCTTTCTGCACTGCTGTTGCTTCTTTCTGCACTTCTGTTGGTTCTTTCTGCACTTCTGTTGCTTCTTTCTGCATCTCTCTTGCTTCTTTCTGTACCTCTCTATCACATTTCTGTACACCTCTTGCGTCTTTCTGCACCTCTATTGCCTCTTTGTGCACCCCTCTTGCCTCTTTCTGCACCTCTTTTGCTTTTTTCTGCACTTCTTTTGCCTGTTTCTGGTCTGGACCCCTCTTGCCTGTTTCTACACCTCTGTTGGTTCTTTCTGCACCGCTCTTGCTTCTTTCTGCACCTCTTTTGCCTCTTTCTATGACTCTCTTGCCTCTTTCTGCACTTCTCTTGCCTCCTTCTGCACCTGTTACTTCTTTATGCACTTCTCTTGCCTCTTTCTGCAACCCTCTTGCCTCTTTCTGTACCTCAGCACTTCTCTTCCTTCTTGCTGCACCTCTGTTACTTCTTTCTGCACCCTCTTGCCTCTTTCTGCACTCCTCTTCCCTCTTTCTGCACCGCTGTTGCTTCTTTCTGCACTTCTGTTGCTTCTTTCTGCACCTCTCTTGCTTCTTTCTGTACCTCTCTATCACATTTCTGTACACCTCTTGCATCTTTCTGTACCTCTATTGCCTCTCTGTGCACCCCTCATGCCTCTTTCTGCACCTCTTTTGCTTTTTTCTGTACTTCTTTTGCCTGTTTCTGGACCCCTCTTGCCTGTTTCTGCACCTCTGATGGTTCTTTCTCCACTGCTCTTCTTTCTGCACCTCTTTTGCCTCTTTCTGTGACTCTCTTGCCTGTTTCTGCACTTCTCTTGCCTCCTTCTGCACCTCTGTTACTTCTTTATGCACTTCTCTTGCCTCTTTCTGCAACCCTCTTGCTTCTTTCTGCACCTCTGTTGCTTGTTTCTGCACTTCTCTTGCCTCTTTCTGCACCCCTCTTCCCTCTTCCTGCACCCCTCTTCCCTCTTTCTGCACCTCTGTTGCTTATTTCTGCACTTCTGTTGCCTCTTTATGCACCCCTCCTCCCTCTTGCTGCACCTCTGTTGCTTCTTTCTGCACTTCTCTTGCTTCTTTCTGCACCTCTCTTACAAATTTCTGCACACCTCGTGCCTCTTTCTGCACCCTGCTTTCCTCTTTCTGCACCTCTTTTGCTTCTTTCTGCACTTCTCTTGCCTCTTTATGCACCGCTCTTGCCTCTTTCTACACCTCTGTTGGTTCTTTATGCACCTCTCTTGCCTCTGTCTGCACCCATATTCCCTCTTTCTGTACCTCTTATGCCTCTTTCTGCAACTCTCTTGCCTCTTTCTGCACTTTTCTTGCCTCTTTCTGCACCTCTCTTGCTTCTTTCTGTACCTCTCTTGCTTCTTTCTGCACCTCTCTTGCCTCTTTCTGCACCTCTGTTGCTTTTTCATGCACTTCTCTTGCCTCTTTCAGCACACCTCTTGCCTCTTTCTGCACCTCTCTTGCTTCTTTCTACAACTCTACTGCTTCTTTCTGCACTTCTCTTACCTCCTTCTGCACCTCTGTTACTTCTTTATGCACTTCTCTTGCCTCTTTCTGCCCCCCTCTTGCCTCTTTCTGCACCTCTTTTGTCTGTTTCTGCAAATCTCTTGCTTCTTTCTGCACCCCTCTTGCCTCTTTCTGCACCTCTGTTGCTTCTTTCTGCACTTCTCTTGCTTCTATCAGTTCTTCTCTTGCTTCTTTCTTCACCTCTCTTACCTCTTTCTGCACCTCTGATGCTTCTTTCTGCACATCTCATGCCTCATTCTGCACCCCTCTTGCCTCTTTCTGCACCACTGTTGCTTCTTTCTGCACTTCCCTTGCCTCTATCAGTTCCTCTCTTGCTTATTTCTGCACCTCTCTTACCTCTTTCTACACCTCTGTTGCTTCTTTCTGCACTTCTCTTTCCTCTTTCTGCACCCCTCTTGCCTCTTTCTGCACCTCTGTTGCTTCTTGCTGCACTTCTCTTGCTTCTTTCTGCACCTCTCTTCCTTCTTGCTGCACCTCTCTTGCAAATTTCTGCACCCCTCTTACCTCTTTCTGCACATCTCTGTCCTCTTTCTGCACCCCTCTTGCCTTTTTCTGCACCTCTTTTGCCTCTTTCTGCACTTCTCTTGCCTCTTTCTGCACCCCTCTTGCCTCTTTCTGCACCTCTGTTGGTTCTTTCTGCACTGTTCTTGCTTCTTTCTGCACGTCTCTTGCAAACTTCTGCACCCCTCTTGCCTCTTTCTGCACTCCTCTTCCCTCTTTCTGCACCTCTGTTGCTTCTTTATGCACTTCTGTTGCTTCTTTCTGCACCTCTGTTGCTTCTTTCTGCACCTCTTTTGCTTCTTTCTGTACCTCTCTATCACATTTCTGTACACCTCTTGCGTCTTTCTGCACCTCTATTGCCTCTTTGTGCACCCCTCTTCCCTCTTTCTGCACCTCTTTTGATTTTTTCTGCACTTCTTTTGCCTGTTTCTGGTCTGGACCCCTCTTGCCTCTTTCTACACCTCTGTTGGTTCTTTCTGCACTGCTCTTGCTTCTTTCTGCACCTCTTTTGCCTCTTTCTATGACTCTCTTGCCTCTTTCTGCACTTCTCTTGCCTCCTTCTGCACCTGTTACTTCTTTATGCACTTCTCTTGCCTCTTTCTGCAACCCTCTTGCCTCTTTCTGTACCTCAGTTGCTTCTTTATGCACTTCTCTTCCTTCTTGCTGCTCCTCTGTTACTTCTTTCTGCACCCTCTTGCCTCTTTCTGCACTCCTCTTCCCTCTTTCTGCACCGCTGTTGCTTCTTTCTGCACTTCTGTTGCTTCTTTCTGCACCTCTCTTGCTTCTTTCTGTACCTCTCTATCACATTTCTGTACACCTCTTGCATCTTTCTGTACCTCTATTGCCTCTTTGTGCACCCCTCATGCCTCTTTCTGCACCTCATTTGCTTTTTTCTGTACTTCTTTTGCCTGTTTCTGGACCCCTCTTGCCTGTTTCTGCACCTCTGATGGTTCTTTCTCCACTGCTCTTCTTTCTGCACCTCTTTTGCCTCTTTCTGTGAATCTCTTGCCTCTTTCTGCACTTCTCTTGCCTCCTTCTGCACCCCTGTTACTTCTTTATGCACTTCTCTTGCCTCTTTCTGTACCCCTCTTGCCTCTTTCTGCACCTCTGTTGCTTGTTTCTGCACTTCTCTTGCCTCTTTCTGCATCCCTCTTCCCTCTTTCTGCACCCCTCTTCCCTCTTTCTGCACCTCTGTTGCTTATTTCTGCACTTCTGTTGCCTCTTTATGCACCCCTCCTCCCTCTTTCTGCACCTCTGTTGCTTCTTTCTGCACTTCTCTTGCTTCTTTCTGCACCTCTCTTACAAATTTCTGCACACCTCGTGCCTCTTTCTGCACCCTGCTTGCCTCTTTCTGCACCTCTTTTGCTTCTTTCTGCACTTCTCTTGCCTCTTTATGCACCCCTCTTGCCTCTTTCTACACCTCTGTTTGTTCTTTATGCACCTCTCTTGCCTCTGTCTGCACCCCTATTCCCTCTTTCTGTACCTCTTATGCCTGTTTCTGCAACTCACTTGCCTCTTTCTGCACTTTTCTTGCCTCTTTCTGCACCTCTCTTGCTTCTTTCTGTACCTCTCTTGCTTCTTTCTGCACCTCTCTTGCCTCTTTCTGCACCTCTGTTGCTTTTTCATGCACTTCTCTTGCCTCTTTCAGCACACCTCTTGACTCTTTCTGCACCTCTCTTGCTTCTTTCTACAACTCTATTGCCTCTTTCTGCACTTCTCTTGCCTCTTTCTGCACCCCTCTTGCCTCTTTCTGCACCTCTGTTGCTTCGTTGTGCACCACTCTTCCTTCTTTCTGCACCTCTTTTGCCTCTTTCTGCGATTCTCTTGACTTTCTGCACTTCTCTTACCTCCTTCTGCACCTCTGTTACTTCTTTATGCACTTCTCTTGCCTCTTTCTGCACCCCTCTTGCCTCTATCTGCACCTCTGTTGCTTCTTTCTGCTCTTCTCTTGCTTCTTTCTGCACCTCTGTTGCTTCTTTCCGCACCCCTCTTGCCTCTTTTTGCAACGTCTATCCTCTTTGTGTACCTCTCTTGCCTCTTTCTGTACCTCTCTTGCCTCTTTATGCACCCCTCTTGCCTCTTTCTGCACCTCTTTTGTCTGTTTCTGCAAATCTCTTGCTTCTTTCCGCACCCCTCTTGCCTCTTTCTGCACCTCTGTTGCTTCTTTCTGCACTTCTCTTGCTTCTTTCTATAACTCTCTTGCTTCTTTCTTCACCTCTCTTACCTCTTTCTGCACCTCTGATGCTTCTTTCTGCACATCTCATGCCTCATTCTGCACCCCTCTTGCCTCTTTCTGCACCACTGTTGCTTCTTTCTGCACTTCCCTTGCTTCTATCAGTTCCTCTCTTGCTTATTTCTGCACCTCTCTTACCTCTTTCTGCACCTCTGTTGCTTCTTTCTGCACTTCTCCTTCCTCTTTCTGCACCCCTCTTGCCTCTTTCTGCACCTCTGTTGCTTCTTTCTGCACTTCTCTTGCTTCTTTCTGCACCTCTTCTGCTTCTTTCTGCACCTCTCTTGCAAATTTCTGCACCCCTCTTGCCTCTTTCTGCACCTCTCTGTCCTCTTTCTGCACCCCTCTTGCCTTTTTCTGCACCTCTTTTGCTTCTTTCTGCACTTCTCTTGCCTCTTTCTGCACTCCTCTTGCCTCTTTCTGCACCTCTGTTGGTTCTTTCTGCACTGTTCTTGCTTCTTTCTGCACCTCTCTTGCAAATTTCTGCACCCCTCTTGCCTCTTTCTGCACTCCTCTTCCCTCTTTCTGCACCTCTGTTGCTTCTTAATGCACTTCTGTTGCTTCTTTCTGCACCTCTGTTGCTTCTTTCTGCACCTCTCTTGCTTCTTTCTGTACCTCTCTATCACATTTCTGTACACCTCTTGCGTCTTTCTGTACCTCTATTGCCTCTTTGTGCACCCCTCTTGCCTCTTTCTGCACCTCTTTTGCTTTTATCTGCACTTCTTTTGCCTGTTTCTGGTCTGGACCCCTCTGGCCTGTTTCTACACATCTGTTGGTTCTTTCTGCACTGCTCTTGCTTCTTTCTGCACCTCTTTTGCCTCTTTCTATGACTCTCTTGCCTCTTTCTGCACTTCTCTTGCCTCCTTCTGCACCTGTTACTTCTTTAGGCACTTCTCTTGCCTCTTTCTGCAACCCTCTTGCCTCTTTCTGCACCTCTGTTGCTTCTTTCTGCACTTCTCTTGCTTCTTGCTGCACCTCTGTTACTTCTTTCTGCACCCTCTTGCCTCTTTCTGCACTCCTCTTCCCTCTTTCTGCACTGCTGTTGCTTCTTTCTGCACTTCTGTTGGTTCTTTCTGCACTTCTGTTGCTTCTTTCTGCATCTCTCTTGCTTCTTTCTGTACCTCTCTATCACATTTCTGTACACCTCTTGCGTATTTCTGTACCTCTATTGCCTCTTTGTGCACCCCTCATGCCTCTTTCTGCACCTCTTTTGCTTTTTTCTGTACTTCTTTTGCCTGTTTCTGGACCCCTCTTGCCTGTTTCTGCACCTCTGATGGTTCTTTCTCCACTGCTCTTCTTTCTGCACCTCTTTTGCCTCTTTCTGTGACTCTTGCCTCTTTCTGCACTTCTCTTGCCTCCTTCTGCACCTCTGTTACTTCTTTATGCACTTCTCCTGCCTCTTTCTGCAACCCTCTTGCCTCTTTCTGCACCTCTGTTGCTTCTTTCTGCACTTCTCTTGCTTCTTGCTGCACCTCTGTTGCTTCTTTGTGCACCCTCTTGCCTCTTTCTGCACTCCTCTATCCTCTTTCTGCACCTCTGTTGCTTCTTTCTGCACTTCTGTTGCTTCTTTCTGCACTTCTCTTGCTTCTTTCTGCACCTCTCTTGCTTCTTTATGTACCTCTCTGGCAAATTTCTGCACCCCTGTTGCTTCTTTCTGCACCCTCTTGCCTCTTTCTGCACTCCTCTATCCTCTTTCTGCACCTCTGTTGCTTCTTTCTGCACTTCTCTTGCTTCTTTCTGCACCTCTCTTGCTTCTTTATGTACCTCTCTGGCAAATTTCTGCAACCCTTTTGCTTCTTTCTGCACCTCTCTTGCCTCTTTGTGCAAACCTCTTGCCTCTTTCTGCACCTCTTTTGCTTTTATCTGCACTTATCTTGCCTCTTTCTGGACCTTTCTTGCCTCTTCAGCATACAGAACTGAACTGAAGCATAA